>SZWC01015992.1:30209-40600 GCA_023375785.1 Penium margaritaceum
TCCATCCCTTTTTTTCTTTTCTAGTTCTCCCCTCTGCTGGCCTTAAGCCCTCTTTTTCTTTCTTTTCCTTTTCCACTCGCTTTCAGGCATACCCCTTTATGTATTTTTGGGTACTCACCCCCCCCCCCTTTTCTTGATTGCCGCTAAGGTGGGTGAATGGAGAGAATAAGGAAGGAGGGGGTGTCCGGCTTGTCCGGCCCTCCCTCTCGTGCACGCTCGCTCGCTTGCTCGCTGAGCGAGTGAATGAGTGAGTGTGGGGGAGAGGAGGGGGGGGTCCTGTCCGACCCTCTGACCCGGCCCCTCCGTCGGTCGGCCGACGGGGCTGATGCGGCTGAGGGGGCCCACGGGGCCGACGGCCCCCCTCCAAAGGGTCCCTCGGAGGGGCTCGGCGGAGCCCTCTGAGGGCCCCCTTGAGATGGAGAGGAAGGGGGGGGGTGCAAACGGGACCGACATGCCCCCTCACAAGCTTCCCCCTCAGAGGAGGGCTGCGAGGCCCTCCTCGCAGCAGCAGTAGCAGCTGCAGCGGCAGGTGCAGCTACTGCGGTTGCTATTGTTACTGTTGCTTCTACTACTATTGCTGCTTCTGCTGCTGTTGCTGCTTCTACTGCTGTTGCTGCTCTACGCAACAACTGTCGCTGCTTCTTGCTGTTGCCGCCGCTGCTGTTGCTGCTACTTGCAGGTGCCGCCACTGCTGCTTGCTGCTATCGCCGCTGCTGCTGCTGCTGCACGCTGTTGCTGTTGCCGTCGCTACTGCAACCTGCTACTGCTGCCGCCACTGCTGTAGTGGCTATTGCTGCTCTTGCTATATGCTACTGTTGCTGACGCTGCTTCTGCAGTGGCTGAAGCGTTGCTGCAGCTGCTTTCGTTGCTCCTGCTACTACTGCATGCTACTGTTGCTACCGCTGCTACTGTAGTGGCTCTTGCTATTGCTGCTTTTGCTGTTGCCGCCGGAGTCACTAGTATTGTTGTGCGTGGCTCACCGCCCTTGTGGCGTTCACATGCAGTCACTTCGCGCTCCCTCATGCTGCTGCCGGCGTGGCACCACATGGCGCGTTCTCTTTGCGTTCCGCCCACTGCTGCTGCTTCTACTGCTCACAAGCCCCCTATGCTCTGATACCAAATTGGAAGTATTCTAGGGCATGCAGGCCCATGACAAACAAACATGAGTTCTGTGTCTGAGTGCGATGCAAGACGACAAGAATTTGGCTAAGATTGGAACGCTGAATATGAAAGAACAGGGAGAGTTTACAAATGAGCCCCTAGTGGGCTTGTATAGGGGCACCGACACCTAGTACCATCTGGGCCCCGTCACCCCTGCTGAACCCAAATGAGTCAACTAGCAGAAAACACTACATACACCATGACAGCAACAAAGGTGGTCTCCTCGAGGCACCGGAACAGCTCTCCGAGTGCCTGGGTCTCGACCACCGAGAAATATGAGCGGTGCCAAAAATCTCAAAATCAATGTCCAGACATCACAAACGGCTTTGCAAACATTGGAAACCCCACAATAGCCATCGGGTCTCCTCGTCACACTGGTACAATCCACCGGGTGCGCGGGTTTCAACCCACCAAGAAAACTCTCCTACCTCCTGAAAAGCCCACATGGCTGCCGGAACACATCGACCGCGTCTCGTCGACGTTGTCATAGGTGTTGGAGAAGTCTCGGAGCAGTCTGGAGGCCCTCCTCTACCATATATCCCAAATGTGGGTATATCGGTAAACTAGTGGTGTCAATCGTAATGGGTGGAATCTACACAAACCAACACGGTGCCCCCTACTAGTATCACAAACCCCTTTGTTGAGGGGTTTGTGATTCTAGCGGGGGGCGGTTTGTCCGGAGTTTGAGGGGAGTTCAAGACTCCCCATGCATGGAAAGGAAAACTGCTAGGCCCCACTACCATGTGGGCTGGCAGGAGCACGTGCAAAACTAAAACCCTAAAGCCCCGGTTGTAATTCGGGGCAGGGGTTGATTGATGTTTGAATGTTGAAACAAGGGGTTTGCGTGTACGAAAAGCAAAAGAGAACAAAAAGAGTTTGCTCTCACTCAATGGCAAGGGAGCGATGTCCCGGAGTACTTTTGTTTTGCTCGTCTGGCGACACACGTTGCAAGCAAGCATGATTTTGGAGCAGGGTCATGGGTTTTATTGGGCCGATGAGAGTCTGTAGCGGGAGGGCCGGTTCGGCCCTCCCACCTCGCTGAAGCGAGGGGTGGTTGCGCACCACCCCTCGCGTCAGCGAGAACTGGCCGGCGGCCAGCACTTCGCTGGCTGCCGGCCAGCTCGCTGCCGGCCGGCTGGACGGCCGGCGGCCGGACAAGTGACCGGCCGGCCACCGGCCGGACAGCCACCAGCCGCTGATCGTGGCCTCAGCCCGATCAATGGCTGAGAGGTAACGAGGGCCTCGAGGGCGAGGCCTTGTGGCCTCGTGCCCTCGCCCCCCCTCGCCCTCCTTGCAAACAAGCAAGAGAGGACGAGGGATAGGGGGAGCGAGGGTGAGGTCGAAATAGCTGGCGCGAATTCGCCAGCGTGCCTCGCACGCGACGATTTTGCGCCTTAATGACAAAACGTATATCGAAGTTCGTTTACGACAAACTTCAACATAAAACAAACCAAATAATTCGTGCGAACACACAAGTTTGAGGTAAAAACCCCCGGTTTGGGTCCCAAAACCAGGGGTTTGGTTAAAAACGGAAATGGACCTCCGGAGACTCGAAACATTTGAGTCTCATGCTTTGGGTCGTTGATGACGATTGCCCCTCAGTCTTGCAAAGGGGGTAAATCCCTGACCCGGACTGAGAACGTAATTCTGCGAACTCCGATGACGACTTCTGAGCAGGAGCTGAAAACACGACCCGTTACAATGGTTCTTAGAGCCAGACGACCCTCGCGACCAAGGGTTCGACGGAAACGGTGGCTACAACATAGATAAAACGTCGCCGACAGCTACAAGGAGCAGCAGAAACGCTAGAAGGGACTACGGCATCTACAATCCACGGATTGAAGCGCCGTAAATTGCGTTAGAGAGCTTGAAAAAATCTCTACTTGGTGGAACCAGTTCTTTCTAGTCTCTCCACACTTCCAGGGGGCTAGGAGGATTTTTTTGGGGCGGGTTGGGGAGTTCCCACCTCTAAAACCACAAAATCCTCCTCATTTTCAAGTCTCCTTCAAACCTCCTTCATCCAAAAATTGGGACAGCACCCCTCCCCAAGCTGAGGGACTCTCACGGCCTGAGAGCACCGTTAAAAGAAGAGGTTGAGACCTTGAAGATTTTTGACGGCTCGCCAACGCCGCCGGCTCAAGGGAGACGCCGTCCAAGAACGCGAGAGGCGTCAAGAAGCGTGAAGAGAAGACCAAGGAAGACAAGGAGACAAGAGGAAGACAAGAAGTTGGAAGAGAGAGTGGAAGACTCGCTAGGAATTGTTACAATTCCTCTTCTCATTGTTTTCTCTTGTTTTGTGAGCGGCACTCACATTCATCCTCGTTCTATTGTCTTGTAATCTTTTGTTTTCCTAGGTACTAGTCATTGCCAATCGCCGTGAGTCACGGCTTAGGAAGTCTAGTTCCAAAAAACCACGAACTTGTGCCGACATGGCGGCCTAGGAAAAAACAAATTGAAGTTAGAATTGCCTCACCGATCGTCAGAGCAAAGAGATCGTAGGAGGCGATTCCTCCTTTAAGTTGTGGGGTGATCCTCACAACAACGTTCACGTGCTAGTTGCACGAACGACGTGATGGCAAGTGCCGGACCGTCCAAGACAAACAAGGGCAAGGTGGTGACGGCCTCACCACGAGCTCTCGGCGGACTCCAAATTTTGGGAGCCGCCGCCGCGAGCACGGTTGCCAACCCAAAGGCAACCGTTCCGCCAAGGGCAACCCTACCGCCGAAGGCAACCGACGCCAACCTCGGCGATACCGAGCAGCGTGCGGAGGCCAAAAAGGTGCTNGTAGGAGGCGATTCCTCCTTTAAGTTGTGGGGTGATCCTCACAACGACCTTCACGTGCTAGTTGCACGAACGACGAGATGGCAAGTGCCGGACCGTCCAAGACAAACAAGGGCAAGGTGGTGACGGCCTCACCACGAGCTCTCGGCGGACTCCAAATTTTGGGAGCCGCCGCCGCGAGCACGGTTGCCAACCCAAAGGCAACCGTTCCGCCAAGGGCAACCCTACCGCCGAAGGCAACCGACGCCAACCTCGGCGATACCGAGCAGCGTGCGGAGGCCAAAAAGGTGCTTGACGAGCACGTCGACGTGCACGTGGACGACCCCCACGCGACAGATGATGTGCTGGAGCAGGATCTCCCGGGGAGATACCCCGACGAAGAGCACGACGTCGACGAAGGCGAAGGCGACGAGGATCGCGACCATCGTCATGGTCGTGCGACGAACTCGAGCCGATTGCTTGAGAAGGGCAAGACGCCCGCTGCATCGCCTGAAGCTACTGACGACAGCGAGACCGCCGAGAGCAGCAAGGGCATTGAAAGTAGTCACACGGGAAGTTCCCGTGAGAACGAGCCGGACGACGTCGCCGCGAAGGCAATTCGCGATGACCGTCGTAGGCTCACGGAGTTTGCTGCCGAGGCCGTAGGTCGACTCAAGATCACTACCGATGGTGGAGATACGGCACCACTCGGAGGAATGGGGGCGGACCCTCCTTCCTACTATGCGGCCGCAATGGGGCAAGGCAGTGCCCACTCGAGCGTCGTCGCCGACGACAGTCTCCTCTGAAAGGTGGGACTCCTTGGAGGCGTGTACACGAACCGTACCCTCTTGCAGTGGGCAAGGGTGCACGGACAACGCGAGGCCCTGGAGGCTATCGCTGATGCTCTGACGACATCAGAGCTCAGGTTCGCGTTTGCAAACCTGCTAGCCCACGTCGGGTAGAGCATCACGGACCTTGACCGTGATCGCCAGCTGCAGCGCTTGGCCGCCCATGAGGCAAGTCGTCGATGCAACAACCTTGACAAGGCGTTGCAGAGCGTGACCCAGGTGCGGATGCAGTAGCAAGCGCAGCGTAGAGCAGTTGCGGATGCCACTGCCGTTGGCAGCGACGACTTGCCTACCTCGATGACTTCGGGGTCGGTCATGAACACGTCCTTCCTCCACAGTGTGGAGATCTTCCAAAAGGGCGTGAAGCTGACCGACTGGCTGAACCGCATGGAGCACGTCCTACGTGTCCACAAGGCTCCACTCGGCCAGTGGGGCGACCTTACCACGACGCGGCTTGAAGACAAACTCTTCAAGTATGTGGTCAAGGAGTGGACCACGCAACAGCCGCACCTCGAGTGGTAGCCCATGTTGTGGGAGGCCTTCTGCGCGATCATGCGCAAGAAGTGCACCCAACGTGAGGAGGCGCAGTGCGCCTTCCACAAGATCAAGGACTTCAGACAGCTGGGCAGCTCGCTCGAATCCTACTTGAGCGAGTTCACCGCACTCGTTGAAGAAGCCGGAAGCTTCACTGAGGGCGATGGGACTCAGACGTTCAGGTACCCAGAGTGCATGCTGCTGGAGTACTTGCGTGATGGTCTCGCCAGCGAGAAGTTGAAGGACAAGACCACCACGACAGCCACTGGCCAAGCTTGGACAAGGTGGAGGGCGTTGCGCGACTACATGAGCGAAGTGTATTCGGCGAACCCGAAGCACTACTCTGATGCACGGCTGGACGCATGGGCACAGCAAGGCCGCGAAATGCGCATGGACGCTGCAGGGGCTGGTGGGTCAGCTGGACAGCAAGGCGGGGCCAAGGGCAAGCAGCCTGCAAACCCTCTAGCCAAGAAGGCTGGTGGATACAAGGGTCCCAACAACAAGCGCAGCCGCGAGAATGACGAGCTGCAGGCGGCGCGTGAGCGCCGCAACACATCCTTCCGCGAAGGGCTCTGCCACAACTGCATGCAGCCGGGCCACTTTAGGGCTCAGTGCCCTCAGGCTGCTGGTGGACAAGAGGCCACGGTGTTAGCTGCAACGGTAGCACCTCGTGGGGATAGTGCAGCAGGAGGTCGCGGACAGGGTCATGGACAGGGTCGCGCTCGCGCCAATGGACCCGGCCGGGATAACGGACAGGGCCGTGGGACGGGTTTTCCCCATCCCTGAGTGACGTCAGTGGGGACCACTCAGGGGTTAAAGTGGATCACGAGTGTGGATTCATGTTTTCAGATGAGGATGTTAAACAATTTGAGTTTTTGACGAGTTCAAATTTCTCTGTTGTCTTTTCTCCTCTTGTTGAACCGCATTCTACACTTGCTGACCGACATTGCCCACCAAACCTTGCATCCCCGGACGAGATGCATGATCGTACATGCTTAGTGGTGGCAACACCGACCACTGTGCAAGAGTTGTGTGACACAGTGATTGAAACAAACGCCCTCAAAGCAATGAGTTCAATCACATTTGCAGTATCCTTAGTCGACGATTCCGACCCAGTCAAATTTAAAGACTAGAAGGTGCTAGCCGAATTCACACGTGCCCACAAGATGTGGACTCGAGTGGGTGAATCATGGGAGTTGCGATGCCCGTCGTACAGATTCCGTGTTTATCACAAACTCAGCTTACCGTCGTCGAGTCTGTTCACTCAGAAGAGTGGAGGCAACATGACGATGCAGTTCAAAGGATACCTAGTTGGTGCTCCCGTGAACGTACTGGCTGACACTGGAGGGGACGACTCTTTTGTTAGCCTTGGCTTTACCCGACAGGTTGGCCTGAAGTACGAGCCATCGAATGGCGCAGATGTTGTCGGTGATAACCGTACGGTAACCGTAATCGGTACTTGTAAAACAAAAATTTGTATTCAAGGGTACACACAGAGTGTCACGTTGAAGGTACTCAACCTTCTTGACCCGTTCGACGTGGTGCTAGGCGATCCCTGGCTTCGTGACAACAATGCTCTAATGTGCTTTGAATCAAAGTCTTTGATCCTCCGAAAAGGACGTCACTTTACGTTGATTCCGAGTATGGAGTTATCACCGACCCGACTCAAAGTCCATACCAGCTTGTCTGCAATGCAGGTCAAGAGACGTATTCGACAAGGTTGTCGATACTTCTTGGCTCAGCTGCAAAGAGTGGAGGACGAAGTGACGGAAGACATGCCACAAGAGATCATATCTCTATTGGCGGAGTTCTCGGATGTGTTCCAAGACCCACCGGCTGGGCTTCCACCAAGAAGACACATAGGCCACACGATTCCGCTGCAACCGGAGGCGACCCCTCCGTTCAGACCCATGTATCGCCTTAGTCCAACAGATAAGGGAAGAGGCCGAACGCCAAATCAAAGAGTACCTTGCAAAAGGGTGGATCGAGCCCAGTAGCTCACCGTACGGTGCGCCGATCCTTTTTGTGAACAAGAAGGACGGTGGTTTACGCATGTGCGTGGATTACCGAGCGTTGAACAAGCTGACGGTGAAAAATCGATTCCCCTTACCGCGGATTGAGGACCCTTTTTACCAACTCCAAGGCGCAAAAGTGTTTTCGTCTTTGGATTTGTCTCAAGGGTACCATCAAATCCGCATCACGGAAGATTATGTGCCCAAAACCGCGTTTCGAACGCACATGGGACACTATCAGTTCCGAGTGTTATGCTTCGGGCTTACAAATGTCCCGGCAACCTTCCAAGGAGAAATGAACCGAACGTTCACCAAGCAACTCGGACAGTTCATCTTGGCTTACTTGGATGACATCCTGGTTTTCTCCAAATCAATGGAAGAGCACATAGAACATCTGTGCGAAGTTCTCGCAATCCTTCGGGAACAGAATTTCTATGCGAAAGTGAGCAAGTGCAAGTTTGCACATGACGAGCTCGAATACCTTGGACACATCGTCGGCAAGGACGGCATCCGTGTCGACCCACGAAAGGTCCAAGCCGTTGTGGATTGGCCACGCCCCCAAAATGTTGGGAAAATTCGGTCTTTCCTCGGCCTTGCAAACTACTTTCGATGGTTTATGCAAGGGTATTTGACCCTGGTAGCACCGCTATCCAAGCTCATGTAAAAAGACGTGCGTTGGGAATGGACATCTGATTGCGATAACGCTTTTCTCAAGGTCAAAGAGCTTCTCTCCACAGCGCCCGTCCTAGCTCTTCCGGATCCATCGAAACCGTGGGAGGTTTGATGTGATGCGTCGGTAGTAGGACTTGGAGCCGTCCTCATGCAGAACGGTCACCCAGTTGCGTATGAGAGCCGGAAGCTCATCCCCGCTGAAACGCGGTACACGACTAGGGATCAAGAGCTCCTTGCGGTACTACACGCCTTCAAGATGTGGCATTGCTACCTCGAGGGTGCTGAAGGGGGTGTGACGGTCGTGACCGACCATAATCCACTGGTGTTTTTCCAAAGGCAACCGAACCTGTCAAGACGACAGGCGCGTTGGAGCGAATACCTGAGTTGATTCTCGTTCACATGGGAATATCGGCCAGGACGCATCAATGTGGCCGACCCACTAAGCCGACAGCATGTGGAAATCAAAGAAACCACCGAGGTCAGTGGGTGTTTTATGGCCATTGTAATAGCAACCGTACAACCACCAGATCCCCCTGTACCTCTGCGGCAACCACCACGACAGATTATCCATTACAACGGTTTTGTAAACAGGATCCGGATGGGATACTGTGTGGATTCTTGGTTTCAACACTCTCGAAATCGGGAAAAGTACGGCTTGGTGGAGGCTGCAGGAATCTTCTGGCACGGAGAACAAGTTGTTGTGCCAAACTCGGGAGACCTTCGAGCGAAGGTTATCTCCCAGTTTCACGACCCGCCGGTCGCAGGTTACGTGGGACCCCGAAAGACCGGACAGACACTCTCGGACCACTATTGGTGGCCAAAGTGGAGTGTCGATGTCCGTAAGTATTGCATGACATGCGACCCATGTCTTCGGAATAAGGCTAGTAACAAGAAGCCTGCTGGACTCCTCCAGCAGCTTCCCATTCCTGGGACTCCATGGGAGTACGTTAGCATGGACTTCATTACTGGTCTTCCGGACACGGCCCGTTGCCATGATGCAATACTAGTGGTTGTGGATCTTTTGATAAAGATGACACACTTCATTCTTACAACCACTGACGTGAACGCAGAGGAGACCGCTCGTCTCTTCTTTGAGGGTTTCGTAAAGTACGACGGCTTGCCGTTGCGCATTATCTCCGATCGAGATCAAAAATTTGCTAGTAAGTTCTGGCAAAAGATGCACGAATACTTCGGCAGTGAGTCGCAAATGTCGACAGCATTTCACCCTCAAACTGACGGGCAAACAGAGCGCATGAATCACACTCTAGAGGAGATGCTCCGCATGTACGTGGACCCTGCCATGTATGATTGGGAGGAATTCCTAGCACCGGCAGAGTTTGCGATGAACAACTTGGTGAACGAGTCCACACAGTTCACACCGTTCGTGTTGAACAGTGGTCGGCATCCAGTGGTACCCTCTTCATTGGTGAAGAGTGGGAGTACAGGAGGACAGGTTCCTTCCGCTCAAGCCTTTGCCGACGCATCGACTCCTTGTTACAAGAGGCGAAGAGTCACCTTCAAGTAGCTCGGCAGCGACAAAAGGCATATGCCGACAAAGGTCGCCGAGAGGTCTCGTTTGACATCGGTGACAAAGTGCTGCTTAGCACTAAAAACCTTCGACTGAAGTTGCCAGGGGCAAGAAAACTTCTACCGAAGTGGATTGGGCCGTTTCCCATTGTGGCACGCATCGGGCCAGTGGCATACCGATTGCTACTTCCGCCGAGTATGAAGATACATGACGTGTTTCATGTGAGCCTGCTGGCTCCATACACGGCAGAAGGAACCGTTCAGCCACCGCCAGCAGTCCTGGCTGCCGACGGCCAATACGAGGTCCTTCGCCTACTCCAGCACCGAGAGCGTACTCTTCGGTTGCGCGTTGTTAGGAAGTACCTCGTTCATTGGGTCGGTTGTGGACCTGGACATAATTCATGGGAGCCCGAACCTCGGTTTCCCACAGGGGTGGTCAACGAGTACTGGAGCGAGCTTGCACCTCGCACAGATCGACGCGTGGCAGGAGGTGAGAAACTGCTAGGAAGCTTCCTAGCCTTGCTGGTGCTGACGTGGCGACATTGTCCAGTCAGCTGACGCACTAGCAAGCATGCAGGTGCAAGAAACAGCAAGGATCAGGCTAGGGAGACGCGCAAAGTCTCATAAGCTTCAATAGCTTAGTAAATGCAGAGAGAAATGACAACTGACAGGTCCAGGGCATAAATACCTGCCGCGGCGCACGGCGGGTGTCGCACGCGGCAGTCCAAGAACTGTCCTAAAAACCGGCCCAAAACCACTGTTTTGGCCGTAACTCTGCGCACACATGTCAGAATCCTACGCCGTCTGAACCTAGACGTGCAGAATCAAAAGACGCACGCAACGACTGGTCACATGCATGCATCCATCGACTGACAG
>SZWC01015993.1:6135-16641 GCA_023375785.1 Penium margaritaceum
AAACCTTTTTCCACGCATTCTGCTACCTTTCACTTGGACACGTGTCTCCCATTTTTCACATGCTATTGTAACGCTCAGGACACCTAAAACAAGCACTATTGAGGCCAGTCAAACGACCTCCACAACCCAAAACAAAGTCGTCAGCGATGTGCGAAGAGATGCTCGTCGCGAGGCCAAATGGCTTGCAACGGCCTCCAAGCCAGCACGGGCCATACTTGGGCGTGGTGCGACTCGAGGTAACCTCTGGCCCTTAATCCCTATTGAGCTTTACATCCTACATTTCAAACGCACACTGCCACACTCACCATGGATCAAGTCAATCACTGAGAAGCTTGTCATTAGGCTTTAATGAGGTGTATAGCTAGTATTGAAGCGCGCAACTGCCATTCCTTGGTGGACCTCGTTCAAGAACTTCTTCTCATACTCCATGTCCCACTACTTTTGTCAACGTATGCACAAATGAACTTTAGGAGCTTATCTATGGCTACAAGAGCTCATCAACAACCATCCCTGGCTCATCTTCAACGTTACACGAATGAACCCGACTACTTGGTGTGCAATCGTAATCTACGTGAGTGCAACACAATGATTTGTGTCAGCAACCTACCTATCGCTTACACGGTCCTCATTTGGCTCATGTACTCATGTCACGCCATGCCCGTGGGAGAAATATTCAAACCGTTTTAGCGCGAGGCCGCGACCATCCATGCTGTCATGAGGGAGGTGATGCGTGCTCCAACAACCTTGGCGAGTGTTGTCGTCCGTCAACGAAGAGAGGGGGACTCTCCATTTGCCGCACGAAGAGGGAGGCGTGATTATATCCTATGGTTGAGTTATTGTGTGGGTGCTATTGAGGACACCCACATAATTGTCATAGTCCTTGGTTGACAAGGTGTTGCATACATTGATAGGCATAGAAATGCATCTTTAAATGTATTGGCGATAGGGGATCCTCCTTTGCGCTTGACTTTTCTTCTTCTTGGCTGGGAAGGGTCGACACATGAAGCTCGTATATTCAATGCATCCTTAAGGCCAGGTTTTATGTTGCCAAGGTTAACATTGTTTCTAGTGGATGCAACCTTCCCCAAGGGGCACAGACTCTTGATGCCTTTTTGTGGACGTCGTTACTAATTCAGGTAGTTTAGCACGTTCCCTCCAACGGATAACAAAGTGTTGTTCAACCAGAGACATGCATCGACAAGATCATGCATCCAGAGAGCATTTGGAAGTTTGAAAGCTTGGTTTCAAAGTCTATGTGGGGTTCCTCATTACAATGTCCCTTTTCAATCCGCATTAGTGATGGCATGATTCATGATGCACAACCTCATCGGATAGTTTCAAAATGCATAGTTGGATGTTTTCAACATTGATGTGCCCTTGGAAGAGGCACCACCAAGACAAAATCCGGGTAAAGGGAGATGGAATGGAGATGTGGCCATGAGAACATTGCATAATGACATTACAAACACCATGTAGACACAATACATGTCATCAAGAGATAAGGAGGATACGACAAGTAGTGCAAAAAAGTTTTAAAGCATGGGACAAGCATTAAACATCAATTGTAGAAATTCTCATCCGACTCCAAGTTCTCAATTGTAACATTGACTCCCCCACCCTCTCTATCCTTCTCATTCCCCTTCACCATTTTCTTCTCACTCCCCTTCTGACATTGCCTTGTCACCATAGGGTCAAATCTCAAGATACGCTCGGCTAGTTGGGTGCGCAATGCACCAAGGAATCCACCCGAATCCACTTTAACCTTGTTTAACAAAAATTGCTTGTTGCGTTCATGAATGCACGTGTTTGGTGACACAAGTTGCATTGCTTTTCTTTGCTTCGTCTTGAGTCCGTCGTTGGTTATGATGTACTTTTTTTTGCGGCACTCTTGACCAACTTGTCGACCTTCTAAATGTGCCGTTCAAACCTAGTGCATTGCTTCACCCTCCTCTCCCCATCTTCATTAGTGGGGTTATCACACCCCTCCATTGGCACAGATATGACCTGCTCACTTGAGACATTATTCGCGCCACACGCCTTGTTCCGTGTGAACAATGTTGTGGCCAAGTCAAACCAGGGCATGACCTTGCACTCTAGATGCGTCTGTTTGGGGTTGATCTTTCGGATGTCCTCCGATTTTCCTGGAGAGCATTCAACCATCCATGTGTCCCTATTCATGGCACTACCACTAAGCCCCACAATAGCTTGCACGTTCTTCCACAAATTGGTCAAAATTGACATGCGAGAGTGAACTTGACCACGTTTCAAAAAATCCTTGTCCATGCCAAACCCATCAGCAAGAAGCGGAGAGATGTAATCATACAGGTTGCCTAGCCAGCCCATCGTGTTGGGGAAGGTTGCCACATGGTCCAAAGCCAAACGCACCAGACCCACGTCTCCCCTTGCTGTCCAAACCGTGCGTCTGGGCGGCCATGTTTTCGGGCGGTCGCTTCGGCCTCCACTTTTTGAAGAAGTGGCAGGTTTCTCTGGAGTTGCATGAACATAGTCGGGAAGAAGCGGTGCTGGTGGGTGATTCCAGGTCTGTGTAGGCGGTGCCATGCCAACTTGGAAGTACCGCAACCATTAAGGCGGAAAGGTACATTTTTGCCACATATGTAGGCCGCTCGGTTGTTGCCAACCAGCGGAAGAACGTTGAACTGTACTCTACCCACGGTACATTCAGAAGCGTCCACGCATTGTGCTCGCACGCAGTCGTGGATGTTACGATTGTTGTCGCAAATGCGCGCGATAAGTGGGATGATCGCAGGATTGTCGGGAATCCTGGAAATCCACGAAGAGGCTGATGGATTGTAGGTCGTTTGTGCAAGTGTTTGGGGAAAGGCGGTTGTGGAGGTGTAAGGATGTGACGAATCGGTGGTCCATGATGTCTAGCGACGAACTACGGAGGCCAGTGTGGCTATTGAGCACACATGGGTGGGTCGCGTGGGTGTGTGAAGCACGGCAGAGCACCCGTTGGAAGAGTGCGGCTCGTAACCGCGATTTGGCTAGCGATGAGTTGGCCGTTTTAATTCAAATCAAACGACCGAATGTTCGAACTAGAAAGGAGGAAATGGATGGCATCGCAGCGGTCGGGATTTTGGATATCTTATAAAATTTTATAGAAAGAAGCCACAAAAATTTTCAGTTCAATTTCCACAAAATGCCAGGTTTGTCGTGGGTTTTGTGACAAAATTTTGTGGGACCCATTGACGAGGCTAGTCCCACAAGTAAAAATACGCTAAAACATTTCTTCTGACCGAACCAGTTTTTGTGCAGCCAAGCCTCCGAAAACAGGTTTGGAGCTACAATCTCAACAAAAAAAAGTGCTCCTCAGCACGGCATAGGTTAGCCCCGCAAAAACATCTCTTCGGCACTTCCAACGCTTCTCCAGGGCCTGTCCATCCCACGTACCTCACTTAATCGAAAGGGCGAAGTGAATTCACGCGATTGAGTTGCGTCAGTCCAGGTGAGGCCGAGGGGTCGCAGAACTCACATGTCCACCGGACAAGAATAATGTTGCCTAGAAAACCAGTGGAAAAAAACTCCGAAAAAAAAACCGACGTACCTTCGCAAACTGGCTTCTTCCCGGCCCGCGGAGGGTTCGGCAAGGCTGGTTACGTTGCCAATTTCTGCTCGCGACTGCGTTTTAAGGGACTCGCCCTTGTCTTCACAACAGCAGAGATACCGGTTCAGATGAGGGCTTGGCTGTCCTTGCAGTTTTCCTGGACGCATCCTAAAGATCTATGAATTAAGAACGGTATCTTATTGGTGGAATCGAAACCGTAGTTAAAGTCCATCGATTTCCATTGCCGCAGAGAGGCAGCCTCGCTTGCTCATTTGAGGAGAACAAAATTTGTCAAGAGTCAGCTTGCATGCGGTGATCTGGGCTGACTGAATGCCAAAGAGTAAATCTAGATCTCTGACGAAAGCCTCGGAACAATCGCCGCGGACCGTCGTGGAAAGAGTCCGATAGCGACCATCCGCGACCGCTGTTCCTCCTAAACAGTTTGCTGTTTGGTGTTCGGACATGCTGAAAGTCCACCACCACCCGTCGCGAATGGAAATTGGCGACGGAACCATCCTTGCCGGTTACTCAGCCAGCCGCATCTGCGAGTTTGGGGTACGCAGTCTGGACACAACATTACTTGCTCGTTTCTAGCCGTGGCCCCTGGCTCCCAGCCATCGTGCATGGCCTTTTTCAATGGCCTTACTCGGTCAAACAGAGCTCTTGAGGGTACTCAGATGACGACAAATTGGCCAGCTAGCCGCAGCCTCAGCGACTCCTCTTGTCGCAAAACGAGCTACTTTCCATGTTTTTTCGTTCAGCACGTCCTCAAATCATTGTCATTCATCATCAACACATCATTTCAATGACAATGTGAAAGTGGAAACTGCCTAGACACGCCACGCTTCACAGCCGGATCTCGAAAATAGATGCAACAAACGCTGTTCAGGGGCTTCAAGTCTGAGGTGAAAATCCTCATTCCCCGCATGCTATTATAAGAGATTCTCCCATACCCAGAACTCCGAACAAGGATCGCATTCACCCCAACTACTTAACAATAAATCATAATACACCCGGTCTGGGGAGTGTAAGGCCGAGTGAAACGTAGTTGCTTAACAGGGATGAGGTTCCGGAAAATATAATATTTGGCTTTTTGAGAAAAATGGACTATTTTTATGAAGCAATATATATGCTTCAATGACAAGTGTCGATTGTGTCCAGCACATAAATTCAATGCATAGAATGATAACGAGGCATGCTTCTGGTATTTCACGCTTGAGCTGAATGACGCATGCGAGGTCGTGCCATGTGTTATGCCGAACAAAGTACAGATGGTGAACAAGTAGAAGTTGCGAGGCAAAACACGGTTTAGAACTTAAGACACTTGAACAATTCGTGTTTAACGGTAACTATACTTTGACCACGAGTGTCGAAATGATCGTACATATACACATAAGTATCGAGTTACAAATGAGGTATATAGTTGGGGTCCTTAGGTTGATTGTCGAGAAACACGTGCGCAATCGCGTCGTGAGTGGTCATGTTCGAGAAGGTCCACCGAGCAATCGGCGGGCTTTGAGAATCGACGGTGAAGATGCAATATGCATCTTCATAAATCCACATTTGTTTAACGAGAAGTCGACCAAAAGTTTGTGGTGCTTACATTTTGTATTCGTGAGAGTGGTGGAAGTTGTCATAAGGTTTGGGAAGATTCACTAAGGGCGAGCCCAGTTGGCCACTTTGCCCTCGACCCTCCGTGCTGTGGATCCTTTCTTCTTTTGTGATCATCCGCGTCAACTCCTTTTGAATGCTGAAAATGGCGATTGCTTGCCAAACATCTCCCTTGAGGCCGTAACTAGATAAAAAGAAAGTTTTTTTATGGCAATGTCTACTCCAGTGATCATCTCGCGGAATCTTCGGGTGTACTCTGTTTTGTTGGAGTGCTCACTGAAACTCTAGAGTTTGTGTCGTGCGTCGGATGTTCATTCAGTCGTCAAAAACGTATAAGCATCGCGCCTCAAAATTCATTGCACTTGGTTGGTGGCGTCTGCGCGTTTTACAAGTGTTGGTGGATCTGCTCCAAGGGCAAAATGCTTGCGGTCGGCGATATGAGACGGGCGCAGTTGGCCATTGATGATGCCCGCCAGTCTCATGTTGCCATTGGATGGTCTCAAGATCGGACCACCAACTGAACGTCGTGCCACACAATTGCGCAGCCATGAGGTCAGCTTTCTTTTGATCATCGACCCTAAGAGCACTGAAGTACACATCCAAACTCGTCAGCCTCATCGGAACTCTCGTTCCTTTTGGTTTTGCAAGATCGAACATGTAGGAGTGAAAGATAACTACGCTCAGCGACAACTTAGACATGGCGTCGTCACATCAATAAGTGGAGGTCCATACGCAGAATTACAGATTTGTATCCATCATTACCCGGGTGTGGCTTGACCAGGAATTTCAGATGTACAGGCCAATTTTTTATTCGGGCATCTACTAGCCTTGATTTGTGTGTTGCATGCACAGCTGGGCTGTGCGTGCCTGCTCACCCAGCTTGGTCCGCAGCTGCGCACTGCAAGCAAGCACTGCTGGAGACTTGACCTAGACAAGTCAGGGTGGAGCTACACCTGACTGGAGTGCTGGGAGCGCTTGCATCAATAAATGCAATCAGAGCTCGGGAGTAGGGACCACTCTACATCAGGCGCTGCATGCACAAATCAACATTGCATCAACTACCACATGCACGACTCAGCAGCTGTATCAGCTACTACATGCACGACTCAACAGTTGCATGCGGAGCAAAGAGTGGGGACCGCCCCATGTCAACGGCAGCATGCGTGACTCAGCAGTTGGCACGACTTCCGAGTTGCCATCCTTCCGGAAGCCTCCTTGAGTAGGAGGTTACGTGCCTTGGATCAGAAAGATTCCTTGAGGAGGAAACTACAACCTTGCAGCAGGAATCTTCGTCTAGGCACGGAGGAGATGGTCAAGTTGCCAAGATCCCACTATAAAAGGTGACAGGACTCAGTCAGTCTAGCAACTCCAACATCTCGAACAAATCCAACAACTCAACAAGCAACTCGTGTAGTAACCAAGACCAATAGTCCATCTCTGCCAGACAACGCCTCACACCAAGACTCTGTAGTCGCTCTCATCTCAAGACGTGAGTAAGCTTGGTAAATTTCTGCCAGCCTGGGCAGGAGGATGCCCCTGACTACCTGAAGGTCCAACTACTTCGCAGTGGTGGCCAGACTACTTGCAAGACTCAAGCTGCCTAGCTTTAGCAGTCTTGCATGACGTTGCTCATCAGTGGGCCAAGAGTGGTGTCTAGGCGTGAGAGCCCAGAGTTAGTGTCTGACCTCAGATCTGCCTTACAGAGTTGATTCTGTCTGGACAGTCGGACTATGTTGGAGTCTCCCTCTGTTGACCCAGTGTGTTTGGCAGTACTCGGTCAGCGAGGTTAGGAGGGTCTAGAAGCTGTGTGTCTTGCTGGAGTTCCCCTCTGTTGGCCCAATAAGCCTGGGAGCATTCGGCCAGCTTGGCTAGGAGGGTCCAAAGCCCTTCGACAACCCAATAAGTCTGGTAGTGGCTGCTACCGTGGAGAGGAGGTTGCCTTGACAACCTGGAGGCATTTCACGTGAAAAAATGGTGACCGTACTGAGACCCTTGTAAGGACAGCCTTGACGGCCTAGGAAGGTGTTGGGCCCTTGGATGGGGCAGGTTTTGTCCGAGCATGGAGCTGAGCTGTGTTTCGCCGTTGTTTCCTTGTACCATACTTGTACTTGATAGTATATCTCAGTTACAAGTTTAATCCAAGCTTTCGCACATTAGAGTACAAGGTTTGCTTGCTGGGCACAGAGATCTTGGACAGTAGCAAGGTCTCCTTGCTGCATCAGAGCACGCAGTGACTTCGTCACTTCTGGCTAAAAACAACTCGACATGGTATCAAAGCACAAGGACTTCTGAGCATGCTCAATATGCGATTAGAGTAGCACATCCGTGCCGCCTACAAGAAGCAACAGCTGCAGCTCAAGCTTGCAGCTCAAGGATGACAACGACTGTCATCACTCACCAGTGGCAAGGTGAGCGCATGACGTGGAGACCATGTGGACATGAAGTCATTGAGGATGCTTTATGCGAAATCAACATAGAGAGCCCATGCACAGACTCTTAAAAACAGAATGACCTCTTAGTGCCAAGCTTGTGCATGGACCAAGGATGTATTCCAAGGAGAGAGCAAGGAAAAGCTGAGGAGGCGAAGCGCTCAAGAGAGGAGGCACTGCAAACAACCGCACGCCAAGACAATGTGCGTGCAAATGGAGCCTTGCGGCAATAGTTGATTGATAGGTGCCTTGTGCTATTACCTTCCAAAGCGGAGAGCGCGAGTTTTGAAGCTCACAGTCCACAAATTTGGCAGGAGTTGTCCCAGATTCAGCAGCAGGTGCATCTTCAGCATCAGCTTCATCTGGCACAACTACCATCATCATTAACTGCAATAGTCTCGTAGGCAGATGTGGCATTGTTCATGCCACAAGCTCTCATGCCAATGCAGATGCTAGTGATACAATTCATAACATCAGGCATTATACAGCTTCGCGTGGTTCAGCCATAACACGCTGCACCGGAGGTGCCATCCGTGGCACTCGCACCACCACTGCTTGATACAGGTCAGCATGAGACAGTTGGGGAGCAAGATTTTAAGTATGAAAGCACAAACGTACGGCACCAGAATGGCAAGCAACAGTTCCTTTGTCAACGAGAGTGGCATCCCAGTGAGCTGCTACCTTTCCAGGCAGCTCAAACTAAAGGTCAGGTGGCGCAGATATAAGAACAGATTGAGGCCTTCCAGATTAAGAAGGCTTCATCAGTGTCAAATCAGCCATATGCATATGAGCCAGAGTTTTTTCTTCTCCAGTCATGCCAGAGCCAGTCAGTCCTGAGCAGACAAAGGCAACTTCATCTCCTCATGGACGAAGCGTGCAGACCCTTGTGGTGTCCCTTGAAGCATCCAAAATGGCACCATTGCAATAGTCAAAGTATGCAACAGTGCCACCAGGCTTTCAAGCGCCACACATAGGAGCCAACGACAAGTAGTGCTACTTCTCAAACACCCACGTGATGATGTCATGAGGGTCAGCATCACTCCATGCACTACTTTGCGAGTCGCAAGCAGGGATGCCATCGGAAACAACCCATGTTGCTAGAGAGTGAAGGCAAGCAGTCGTCTTGAAGATCCTCATTGAGGGTGGAGTGGTGACCAAGGAACCAGACTGCCATCTCCCACCTGGTAGTGGCAAGCAGCAGTCGTAACGACCGTGTCTACTTGAGAGAAAAGTGTCAGAATAGGTGGTCATAGGGTTGGACGTCTCGCCAAACGTCTAGAAGTTGGCCAATAAAGTGGATGGAGTTCTAATTCTCCATCCAACAGAACAGCAGATGAATGCTGATGGTGTAGTAGAGTAGCTGAGGTAGAGGTATCTTTGGCAGTCGAGAGAGGCTCACACGAGCCTCGAAGCGCGTGACAAGCTGGCTCCTCGTTAGCTTGTACAGACCCAACGTGATGGCAGCATGTACTACGGACGCACGAGGCGGCCAAGAAGAAGCCAGCCTACGATGTGTAGGAATAGTAGTGATGCAGCAGATACTTGTGTATGGAGCCACGAGTATGTGGGAACTCAAAGAATTAGCTCACGAACTGCAATTGTATCTACACAGCATTGATACAAGAGGAAGCAACATGGTGGTAGCTCCGGGGTAGCCCACCACCATCGACGCAATAGTGATGAGCGCACCAAGGCAGAGACGCTCATCAATAATCTGACATGTGCTTCTCATAACCGGAAATCTCGCTCCATGACACGAAGCAAGCAGTAGCAGAGGAAGAAGAAGAAGAAAAAAAGGGAACATCTGATAAAGAAAAGGCACCATTTGGTTGTAGCTTCGGCACCGACAAGTGTAGTAGAAGCACAAGTGTAGTAGATTTTCATGACGCAGTGGAGCAACCGTAGTCAAGGTATGCGACACTTTGGTCGCGCACATCATCATGGTGTTGCTCAGCAAAAGCAAACAGGTGTGGATCCAAAGGCAGTGCAAAAGGAAAAGGAAAAAAAACCTACAATGCAACGATCCCCTCAGTGACAGGACATCCACCTCTCTATCTTTGGAATTGACCACGACAACACCAAGAAGGACACATTTCTCATTCGAGGAGACCTCTGCCCTCTTTTCAGCAGCCGAGTGAATTAAAAATCCTGGCCACATCAACAGAGGAGTACGTTGGGAGGTAGAGCAAAGGTGTCGGTCAAGCATTGAAGCAACACGCAATGTAACAAGTTGAGAAGCAAAAAAAATCCTGTCGGAGCGGTGGATGCAATAAGCCCACCAAGTGATTGGTGGCATGCACATATGGAGCCATTGCGCTCCATGTCAAAATCTTGCCAGAGTGGCGGGTGGAGGCAGTAAGCCCACCTGGTGCCAGGTGGCATGCACAAATGGAGCAGTTGAGCTGAGCCTCAAAATCCCGCCGGGGCGGCAGGTGGAGGAAGTAAGTCCACCTGGTGTCAGGTGGCGTGCACAAATGGAGCAATTGAGTGTCAACCGGCCTCAGGAAAACAGACTAGAAAAAAGAGCCGACACAATAGCACCTGCCGCTCCTAGCATTTCAGCCAGGAGAAGATATCACCCTCACGATCACCGTTCCACACTGAGCAATTCCTAGGCAATCACTTGCTAGCAACTGTGTCCACTTAACACTTCGTCACTTTCGCGCGAGGTGGTAGTCAAAGACTAACTCCTGGGACTTAGACCAACCAATGTCTTCTTTATACTGTTCCTTAGTTGGACAACTCTGTGAGGAGCATCTAAGGCCAGATTGTGTAGTTAGAATGAGGAATGAGCCTGGTACATATATTCCTAGGCCTGGCTTCTAAGCATAGTTGCCCTCGATGCTCGATGGAGGCACCCTCCATCGACATCGGCCCATCGAGTCCCATCGATGGGGCATC
>SZWC01015993.1:50602-65602 GCA_023375785.1 Penium margaritaceum
GTGAATCACTAGAGAACATCACACCAACATTGGGGCTGCACCACACAGGATGTTTCCCAACACAGGATGATGGACCCACGGTTCTGATTGTCTCCAACGTTCATGTCTTATGTAGTGCACGGGATTGTCAACTTTGACAACGTCGCCATGAAGTTAGGAGAACTCATCGAAGTAGAAGTTGCACATATGGCGTAGGATGAGACACAGCCCATCCATAAGTATGCGGGCAGCCCAGGCTTTGGGCTATTGAGCTGTACCTTGCGCATTAAGGCCTGCTGGAGGTCATGTTGGGAATGGAATTCTTCAACAAGATGATAGCTACAAACAAGGGGAAGCAAGCCTTCAAAAGGAACAAGACAGAGGCATTCATGCTCCTGGTGTTCCGGACAGTCGAGCCGCAACGGGGCTAATTCCAAGGCTACAACCTGGCAGCTTAAGCTTGGCAAAAACTCTGTGCCATCCACCAATCCAAGTTGCTCGTGAACAAAGTCTTCGTGATGAAGCGGCTTCTCACAGTGAGGATCGTGGAGGGAGATAATGTCATCTCCGCCATGCAACAGATTGAGCTGCTCACCTCACATTTCAACAACATGGGGTGGAAGATCAACATGCAACTGTAGGAATCACCCTGCTCATGGTCCTACTTGACAGTTGGGGTGCACTCATAACTGTCCTTGGAGGATGGCTGGAGGACAAGCTCACCTATGGCGCGGTCGCGGAGTACATTCGCAATGAGGTGCAGTAGAAGAGCTCCGAAGAGTCTTTGTCTTCCTCATTGGCCCTCGTCACCAAAATGCGTGGTGGAGGAAGTGGGGGCAAGGAAAGTAGATGAAAGGGAGGCGATGAAAAGGGTGACAAGAGTGGTGCGTGTCGCAAGTGTGGCAGGGAGGGAAATTGGGCCTGTAAGTGCTTGGAGGAGGCGAAGGCCGGCAGCAATAACACCAAAGACAGGTCGTTCTTCAATGGAAACAAGAACCATTTCCTCAAGAAGGCCAATAGGCGGTGCCTAGATTCCGGGGCCGAGGAGCACACCCAGGTCAAGAAGGTGGGGTTCGTCACCTACGAGAAGTCCTCCAAGTCAATGGTAGTCGCGAAAGACAAAGTCGAGCTAGCGGCCGGCCAAGGTGATGTAGAGGTGGAAGTTGTGGTTGGCGATAAGGAGAAGCTACGCACAATCTGTGATGTGCAGGAAATCCATGGCCTGGCGGACATCTTGATTGTCACCTGTTTGATGGATAAGGTGTATGAGGTGCTCTTCCACAGGAAAGGCACAGTGGTGCACAACGACGGCGGTGGCAAGGTCGTGCTTGAGGCAAAGAACGAGGACAGTCTCTACATCATGGTGACCAAGTTGATCTCCACGACATCCAACGTAGCAGACTCGCAGGTGCGCATCGTCAACATGGCCAAGGGAGGAAGAACTGATTTGGAGCTATGGCACACACGGTTGGGGCATTCACTGCCTGCAACCGTTAATGAAATAGCGAAGCGGGACATGATGCTTTTCCTTGTCATTGACGGTGTAGCAGAAGCGGCAACAAATGTTATTGCACACAAAAAGTGCTAGCCTTGCATTTTGGACAAGGCGTGGCACAAGCCTTTCAACAAGAACGCGACTCGGGCAAAGTACCTGCTAGAGGTTGTGCATAGCAACGTGTGTGGTCCATTCAAAACGCTGTCAAATAAGAGCTTGAGATACTTCATCACCTTCATAGATGACTGCAGTAGGAAACTCTTCATGTACTTCATGAAGCGGAAAGGCTAGGTCCTCGACTGGTTGAAGGAGTATGTCGCAGCGGGTGAGAGGCAGACAAGCCAAAAAGTTAGAGCACTACCCAGCCATTATGGCAAAGAGAACATGGGCTGCAGCGGGTGGATGAATTAGCAGAGCATGAAGTGGGAACCCACTAGTTGTAGTTACCACAATCTAACGTGGTGGCGTAGTGGACGAACCAGACACTGCTAAACATGGTGCAAACCATGCTTGTGGATGCAAGGTTACCATAAGAGTTCTGGGTGTAGGCTGTGCGTAAAGTGAGCTACACCATCAACCTCACCCCAACAGCGGTGTTGAAGGGCAAGGGCGGCTAGAAGACATCGCAAGAGGTTTGGAGCAGGCGCAAGCCAAACGTGGCACACCTGAAGGTGTTTAAGTGCAAGGCGCACCTGTGTACATGTGGCGTAGCGATGCGATAGCAAGCTAGAATCACAGGCAAAGCTGTGGTTGTTCCTCGGCTACAAGAGTGTACAAATGGCATATCAAATATGGGACCCGCGCATGCAAGAGATCATCCGCAAGGGTGATGTCAGGTTTGACGAGCACCAGAGCGTCAACAGCAGTAGCAACGGCATGACCGTTGGGAACACTCCAAACCATGGAGAGTGGTTTGAGTTCATTGACTATGAGAAGGATTTGGTGGACGCGGAGGTCGAGGATGCGGTGTCAAAGCACAGCAGTACAGCAGAGGCAGCAGCGAGCACAGAGGAATTCAGCGACGATGCAGTTGCATTAGAGATCTGGCAGAAAAATCCGTGGGACTAGGCACCGCAAGTGCCAAAGCACGCACTCCCGGTAGAGTTTGCGTCAAGCGGCAGAGGAAAACCCCTTTGGACGCGTCGCCCCCTTGATGGTTTGCCAGAGCGGGAGAGACCTTTGGGGAGCCGTCCAGTCGATGTTTCATGGAAGCGAATGAAGTCAAAAGTATTGCAGCAGAGCGACGAGCCACCAAAGTGCAACACCGCAGCAGGAGGCAATGGAGGGCGGGGAAGCGCTTCGACGCAGGCACTGGTCGATGGACCCGTATGACACGTTGCATATTAGCTCCATCAAAGGAGCTGACAACCGTGTAAGAGGCACTTGCGCAACGTGAGGGGAAGCAGTGGGACACACAATCAAGTTGGAATTGGCGTCCATTGGTGAAAACGACATCGTGGGAGCTGGTTGATAGGCCAAAAGACGCTAAGGTCATCGGGTCCAAGTGGGTCTTTAAGACCAACTTCACACAACAAGGTGTGGTGGAAAAGAGCAAGGCACGGCTCATGGCAAAGGGTTACGCACCGCGCAAGGGCAAGCACTACGATAAGATATTTGCCTGTATTGCCAAGTTCAGAAGCATCAAAGAAATCCTTACGGTGGCTATCGCAAAGGATATGGAACTCTACCAGATGGACATAAAGAAAGCCTTCCTCAATGGCATGATTGACAAGGAAATAAACATGGAGGTTCTTGAGTGGGTGGAGCCGCCAAAGGGCAAGGTCTAGAAGCTCGGAAGTCCTTGTACAAGCTGAAACAATTGCCCTGATGCTGGTACCAACAGATGGACAGATTAATGGCACAACCCGGCTTCGAGCGCCGTGAGGTGGATCATACCATTTACATGGAGTGTAGCAAAAGTTTCCATCAGATCATTGCACTCTACGTGGATGATCTGATCTTCTTCTTGTTGAATGTTTTATGCCCCTTGTTTGGTGTTGTAGGACGGATCAGGAATGCTCTGCCCCTTCTCGAGTTATGACCCCTGGATCCGTTGTAGAGTTTCTCAACTATGTCGTGTCTTGTGCGAGATATTTCCTGCAAGTACACGATGTGGGTGAGTGGTTACCTTGGACATTTTGCTGATTAGGCCAAGTGAGAGGTCATGAACTTGATCCTGGCCCCATGCACATCTTGTTTGCTATGGAAGCTTCCAAGAAAGGAAGTCCGTAGCTTCTTCCACGTTACATGGTTGGTCTGTCACCTTGACACTAGGATGCTTATGTGTGAAGCCCACAGTGCAAGTCTATTGGTGATATGGCTGGTTCAGGTTATATCCTAGGAATGTGCTTTTGAGTTCTAGGACTGGACAGACGGCTACAAAAGGACTTGTCTTGCATGCTGATTAGATAACCCTTGCTTGATGCTCTCTTGCGTATTGACCACTTGAGCTCTTCTTGAGCTGTAATACTAAGGTGTTGATACTCTTGAAAGGGGAAGTGTATGCTTGATTAAGTTTGGGATGCATGAAACATGTCAACAAAGGAAGAAGGTGTAAAAACCTTTTTGAGCTTCTCAGTTTTGCAGCTTCCCTTCCAGAGGTGGTTGGCTCAGTAGCTAACAAAGGGTTATGGGCCCACTCCTCTCGTTAGAGAGGTTTCACGCATGCAACCGCTAAGGTCACAAGGAGTGAGAGCGCCTTCGCTCTCACTCAACGTCTCTGTTTGCAAGTCAACATCAGCAGGAGGGGAATGCAACATATGTGCACCTTTCTACCTTGGGAGCCGATATGCGCCTACATCAGCCTACATCAGCCTACATCAGCTTACATCTGCTTGCAATGGCCAACGTGAACAGGGGAAGCAGTTGTCCCTTCTCACCAACACCCTACAACGGCCTCAATCGCAGGTACATCAGCATCAAAAACAGGTGCAGCAGCTGTAGGAGTTGAAGTTGTAGGGATGGCAGGAACAAGGGAATTAGGGAATGATTTGCCCATCCTCAAGTTTGATGGAGAGGGGTTTGCGCTTTGGAAGTGGTAGTTTGAGATCATCATGGATGACAGAGATGTGCTAGGATGTTTCAACGAAACTATGCCAGCACCAAAGGAAGAGGGTGCTGACCTTGTGGCATGGGTCAAGCTTAACAAGAAGGCTCTCACCATTCTTGTCTCCTCCATACAACCCTCATTCCTTTGACATATCAGCGGTTGTGCAGTGGCAACCGCCGCACACGCCAAACTCGGCAAGATGTTTCAGTCCTCCTCACTTGCCAACCGTCTCTTCATTCTACAAAACCTCATTAGAATGAGGCTTGGTGAAGGGGAGGATGTCTCCACCTTCATGCAAAAGTTTGAGATACTCTTACAACAAGCCATGGGCATGGGGTGGGATCTGAAATCCAATATGCAGGCCATGAGTTTTCTAATAATGCTGCCGGAAAGTTGGGGCCCCATGATAACGGTGATTGGAGGATGGACTGAAGATCAAGTTTCCTACACTACCGTCTCCGAGTATGTGCAACATGAAGCCATGCATCGTAGGAGCAGTGAAGCAAACATGGTTGTCTCTGCCTCACAAAGCAACGACATCTTTCGCAATACCTCCTCCTCTGGGTACAAGGGATGTAACAGCACTAGAAACAGTGGAAGGGGTGCAAAGCGCTAAGGAATGTGCCATAACTGTGGCAAGGCTGGACACTGGGCTCAAGAGTGCCGTCCACCCAAGAGAGAGTGATTTGTTCTCTTTGGTTTTCAAGATGGTCCAAGCAAAAAATCCCTCCCACCGGGCTCCCTTCCGAAAGCTGCTACCTTGGTGACTGTTTGATCCCCTCTGCTCGGGTCCGACTGAACGTCTTATGAATGGCGAGGGGGAAATGGTGGGAAGGATCCCACAAGCTTGATGGCTGAGTGTGCCTCCAAAAAAGGGAGGGCAATACTCAGGCCAGGAGCCTACTGTTAATTCCTCTGTATACATTTTTCCTTGTGGTGGTGAGTGAGCAGGGCACGTTGGTCCAGGAAGTGTGGGCGACACATCGTGAGGGGACGGCATCCTGGCATATCAGCTTGTCGCCACGGGACTCGTGCTCTTGTGTGCTCACCTCCACCCTGACAGCGTAGCCTATAGTCCCTCTCCTTTGACTATTCGCATGTAGGGATTTATCTTGACAGGAGTGCCGTCACATGCTTACAATGCCTAGATTTGTCCATGCACCTGAAACTGGTTAGGACAATTGTAGGTCTGCTTCCTAGTGTGTTTGTTCATCTGCCCTTGGGTTGTCTGAGTTTGGAAACCCAACTTCGAGGGGCGTGCGAGGGCTTCGCCCTCGCACTTCGCAGTTCGCCGGCGACCTTCACTCGCCGGCCGCATTGTGAGGATCGACTAGAAATCCTCACCCGTAAGAGAGGTGTGCTCTCGTACTCAGACACTAGTTAAGTTTTTGACTTCCGATAGATCGTTTTGATTCTATCTCCCACTATAGTTGACCGTCTGACCTGAAACAAGTTGCAAACTGCTTGTAGGCAAACTCTCATGGTATCAGAGCTGGCTCGCGGGCCTCGAACAGAATCAAGGAACGGGAAGCATTCAAAACAAGGGATGGCTAGACTAGGACACGTGGTCGCCCATGAGCCGTTGTAGCTGCAGGCAGCCCCGCGGCCAGTGTGAGGCGTCGAACACACCCAGAGTGGGTTGCCCAAGCCGCGATATAAGCGCTGAGGAGGCGGAGCCACCCACAGTCCGTGTGGTGGTCACGGGGTGGCGGAGCCAACCCGCTAGGCACCCCAAAGGTTCCCTAACAGTGGGGACCGCGCAGGTGGGGTGGGAACAGACTGGGTCGGGTCTGGGGGTTGATTACAGGTACCCCAACAGGTCCTAAGGCAGTTTTTCCAGAGGTTAAGGCTCTCATCCAAAAACTGGGTCCAAAGTGGGCCCGACGAATTGCTGCCGAAATTTCCTTGATTGGCATGAGCGATCTCTGGTAAACTTTGGCCTCCCTAGTAATGAGGATGTCCAACGCCAGGGGCAGTGTAGCTGGTGGGAGGGCCGATGGTGCTTAAGGCGGTGACGGCGGTGATCCATCGGCTGTGACCCTCACGGCCGCCGCTGTCGCTCAACTGGGCTTGGGATCGAAGGATCTTTCACGGCCACAGCTAGGTACCAGGATTTCTTGGCTTGGAAGGACCTGTTCTTGGACTGGTCCGCTGAGCACGACTTGAAGAGCTACTACCTCCAGCCGGCTCCAGACACGGCTGATGCGCAAGTCCTCCTTCGCTCATTCAATGCACTATGTTGCGCTCTTCCTGATTAGAAATCATATGCCCTGCGCGAGTATGGTTTCAGGAGAAAGGGAGCAGACCCATCCGACTCTCATACGGGAGACTCTCGGCCACATGAGGCTTGGAAGCACCTTATGACTCGCCAGGAAGAACAGGGCATGCCGCTTGTCGTGACACTGCGGGACAAGCTACGCAACCTCTTCCCCAAACCTGGAGCACCGATAGCTGACTACTGGGACGAGGCTATGGACATCCGACGAAGTCTACTTGGACTCGACGGTGCATGCTCCATCCTTGAGTGGCCAGATGTTGTGCTCCCGCACCTGGGCGAGCAGTACAAAGACTTTCATCGGGATTTTTTCCGCCGTCACCCCATGGCCGAGATCAAGGGCATCGATCTGTCTATTGTATTTGCTCAACTCCACAACTACAAAGATATTCTCAAAGGGGAAGTCCGTGACACCGTGCGTGCCCCGACAGCCTATGCGCATCAAGGCACCTCAGCTGGCCCAGAACCGTCCATCCATTTCACACGCACACAGACCGGGGACAACAATATAAGAGGGAGAGGCACCGCAGGGAGTGGTGGTGGCGGCCGAAGAAGTGGACGCAAAGGTCAGAGATGCGGTTTTTGCAACCAGACAAGACACTTTTGGCATTGTTGTCCTACACTGCAGCGCCAAATGATGGACAAGCAGCAGTAATAGCGACCGTAGTAATGCCAAAAGCAGCAGGCACAGCAGCTGCAGCAGCAGCGCATGTAACCCCAGCAGCAGCAGCAGCGCCAGTGGACTCAGCAGCAGTAGTCACATTACCCAACTGCTGGCTGGAGTGGGTCACAGAGTACGGGACCAGGTATCCCAGTACCAACCGTGGTTCTTTTTGGTGCAGTAATGTTTGGGCCCCAGATACAGCAGACATTTCCCTTGCCATCGGCACCTGCACCACCTACCCACCACGACCCCTACTACGTGTCGCCCTTTTTGCACACTCCTGTGCTTGTGCCAGAGTGGGCCATGCGCGTGTACACGGAGACGTCTTAGGCTCAAAAACCAACTACTCCACCACCTAGGCTCAGCTGGACAGCCCCGCTGGAGCCTCAGCTCCGTGAGACACATGCCATGGCTCCACCACACATGACATCATAACGCGCATGTCAGCGGCTAGGTCACATGTCACTACGAGCCATGCCCTAACCATGCATGAGTGGCTGTTTGACACTGCTAAGTCGCATCATATGTCCCCGCATCGTCTGCTGTTGGTTGCACTACACGCGACGCATGGTGTGGATGGTGTGAGAACTGATCAGGGGAGATCTTGCATGTTGAGGGCATGGGCACAGTTGCATTACAAGCGGCGGGGGGAGTGTTGTGGTTGACTTGCGTGCTGTATGTCCCACGGTTGAAGTTTAGTCTCTTTCCGGGTGGACAGCTAGACAAACAAGCCAACATGTCCACTGTGACGCAGAGGTAACGATGCATGCTCTATGATGCTGCTGGTGAGTTGCTGGCTGATGGACCCCTTCACGTTGACATGTTGTACCGGCTCACCCTTTTTCCACTCGTTTAGACACATTTATACCGACCACAGGTTCACATTGTAACTGGCACAGACTCAAAGCACACTGAACTCATCCACCGCAGACTCGCGCACATACATACTGACGCTGTAGCAGACATGCTGAAGCATGAAATTGCACATGGCATCCGCCCGACTGACTGTGATCATGGTCTCAAAGATGGTGCATGTCTAGAGTGTCATGAAGGTAATGCACATAGACAGATATTCCCCGATTCCTTCAGCGACAGTAGATCACCCCTTGCCCTAGTTCATGCTGACCTTACGGGACCCATGCCTGTCCCCTCACTGCAATACAGGTCCCAGTATGTTCCGAAACTCACAGATGATTACAGCCGCTTCCGCTGGGCCATTCTGCTGAAAAACAAAGCTGATGCTCAAAGAGCTATCAATGAGTGGATAGCTCTAGCAGAAGGACAGACGGGGTGCAAGCTTTTAGTGCTGCAAACTGACAGGGGAGGGGAATTTCTTGGAGCTCTGACTAACAAACTCAACGTCAGAGGCATTGAACATCGGACCACTGCACCCTACACGCCACAACAAAACGACGTTGTGGAACGGTGGCACTGAACAATGGGTGATGCACTCCGAACGTTGCTCATAAAATCTGGGTTACCGTTCAGTTTTTGTGAGGAGGCAGTCAAGTATGTCACTTGGGTTTGGAATTGTGTCCCACAAGGTCCATTGCCCAAGGCGGTGACACCGTGGGAACGCCGGTTTAAGGAGAAGGCTGACCTGCGGCCAGCACGGGTATGGGGAACAATGGCGTGCGTTTGGTTTCCTCAACTCAACGTGAGAACAAACTCAGCCCTCGAGGCCGCTGGTGTGTGTTTGTTGGGGTCTCTCACGCCTCAAAGGCCTGGCGGTTCTGGGACCCCACAAACCATGCCTTTGTCGAGAGCCCAGACGCGTCCTTTTTGGAGCATATGTCGTACAAGGAGTTCTGGACACTGCGGCAAGCTCTGCCCATGCCACGTTCCGAGCACTACCCGGAACACGTGAGTGTGCCTGTCTTTGTCCCTAGCCGAGCACAGCGGCCTGCCCAGGCAGTGCCTCAAGACCTTGGTGCAGGCATAGTCTCACCTGTACCTACAGACCTGCTCACACCCACAGATCTTGTTAATACTAACTCAGGTACCCCTTCCTCATAGCCTGGTCTAGAGCCTGTGGGCAGGTACAATGACGCAGACGTAACACCTTCTGCCGAGCCTGTGCGGAGGTCACAGCGCCCCGTGCCTCGGGTTGATTACAGAAAGTTTCATCACACAGTTGGGTTGACCGACAGGGAAACCTCACTGACCAAACCTCACACGTTGACAGAGGCTAGGGGGCGTGCAGATGCACCTGAGTGGGAGAAGGCCATGGTGACGGAGCTGAATGCTCTCTTGGACCATGGTGTTTAAAAACTGGTGCCCTTGCCACCAGGAAGGAAAGCAATTGATGTCAAATGGGTGTTCAAACTCAAGTGCAACCTAGCCGGTCTGATTGAAAAATACAAGGCCAGACTAGTAGCTAAGGGGTTCCATCAAATCCTGGGAAAGGACTTCACCGACCTTTATACCCCTGTTGAGAAGTATGGGACAGGCCACGCTTTGTTGGTAGTTGCGGCACATGAGGACTGGAACATCCATTAAATGGATGTGAAAAACGCTTTTCTCAATAGCCCTCTTGAAGACGAATTGTACGTCAAACAACCAGAAGGCTTCGAAGATGGTACTGATAGAGTGTGGTTACTGTTGAGAGCTCTTTATGGCATCAAACATGTCCCACGGTGTTGGAACAAGGAAATCCGGCGCACGTTGGATCTTGGAGGCTTCACCCAAAGCCTCTGCAATCCGTCCCTCCTCTTTTGATGGGAGGGTGGTGTACTGGTCGCCTTGCTTGTCTATGTGCATGACCTGTTGGTTTTGTCCCCTTCACTCTCACTCATTGCACGGACCAAAACACTGCTCACAGCACACTATCACATGACAGATTTGGCTGAAGCACAGAATTTCCTCGGCATAACCATAGTCAGAGACAGATCAGCACAAACACTCACACTGCATCAGGGTCAATTCATCACTCATCTCACCACACGATTCCACCATTTAGTGCAGCACCTACCCCCACAGAAGTCACCCATGAGCCCAGATGTCTATGCACACCTGCTCGACGTACGGACAAAAAAATACGGTCCAGTCACTGATACCACCTTGAACCGACAGATCACGGGCAGCCTATCATACTTGGTATCTACAACCCAACCAGACATCTCTTGTGCAGTCAATGTGCTTGCCCAGTTCAGCCAGCAACCATGCACTACGCATCACAAGGCACTAGTGAAACTGCTGCGTTATGTGTTGGACAGGGCTGACATTGGACTGGTGTTTGCCCCGACCTTGGATCCCATTCTTGATGGCTATTGTGACAGTGACTATGCTTGTGATCGTGCAGCCCACAGTCGTGGTGGATATGTGTTTCAGGTGTCGGGTACAGTCGTGTTGTGGCGTAGTGCAAAGCAGTCGTGTGTGGCACGGAGCATTGTTGAAGCAAAGTACATGGCACTGGGTGAAGCGGTGTGTGAAGGGATCTGGCTTGCACGCTTGTTGTAAGAATTGGGCTTGGACATGCTAGCTGTATCGGTGCACAACGACAACTCTGCTGCACGTCACATTGCTGCAAATGATGGGGTGTTGCATCCACGCACAAAGCACATCAACGCCGAGTACCACTTTGTGCACAAAGCTAATGACACTGGGGTCATCCAAGTCTGTGCCATCAGTGGGGAGGCACAACTGGCCGACTTCCTCACCAAAGCTCTGTCCTCTTCATCCCTCCTGTTCCAACTGCATCAGATAGGCTGCAAGCCTGCCGCACTCACGTCCAAGGGGGCGTGTCAATTCATCTGTATGTATTTTTCCTTGTGGTCGTGAGTGCGCAGGGCACGCGGGTCCAAGAAATGGGGGCGACACATAGTGAGCAGATGACATCCTGGTGTATCAGCTTGTCGCCCCGGAATTCGTGGTCTTGTGTGCGCACCTCCATCCTGGCAGCGTAGTCTATAGTCCCTCTCCTTTGACTATTCACATGTAGGGATTTATCTTGACAGGAGTGCCGTCACATGCTTGCGATGTCTAGATTAGTCCATGCACCTGAAACTGGTTAGGATAATTGTAGGTCTATTTCCTAGTGTGCTTGTTCATCTGCCCTTGGGTTGTCCGAGTTCGGAAAGCCAACATTGAGGGGCGTGTGAGGGCTTCGCCCTCGCACTTTGCAGTTAACCGGCAAGCTTTGCTTGCCGGCTGCAGGGTGAGGACCGTCTAGCGATCCTCACCTGTAAGAGAGGTGTGCTCTCTTACTCAGACACTTGTTAAGTTTTTGACTTCCGATAGACCTTTTTGACTCTATCTCCCACCATAGTTGAACGCCTGACCTGAAACAAGTTGCAAACTTCTTGTAGGAGAACTCTCACCTATGGTCCTGACTTGGGCACAAACGAGCACACCACTTGCGAGAAGAGAGAATTAATCTCTCTTGCTCCATGCAACAAGAATTTCAGAGTTGCCAACGGCAAGGTTGAGGCAACTGAGAGGATTGGTAACAAGCTGGTCACAGTGGGTGTCAACGGTGGGATTTCCCACCTCAAGCTAGAAGGGGTGGTCTACTTGCCCTCCTTCACAGCCAACCTGGTCTCCATCTCTAAGGTAACTGACCATGGGATCATGAGAGTGGTCTTTACAGAGAAGGAAGCGGTGATAGTCCCTACCAAGGACATCAGCATCTCCTACTCTCCGAAAAAGGTTCTCGCACAGGTTCCTTACATTGATGGACTCTACGTCTTGCAGACCAAAACAACAACTTCAATGGCTTAGTCTTTGGTGAAGAGTGATAATAAGGAGAGTAACGATGTAGGCTCATATGAGGAAGGACATGTTGGAGGAGCGGAAGTACTGGCAACAGATGAGTTGGCAACAAAACCGCAAGCAAATGCATTCATCGGGGCTATTCATTGTAGCCTGTGTACATCCTTCATGAACATGTGGCACATGCTCTTTGGGCACGTGGGTCATCGCACATTGGAGCTCATGGGAAAGCAGGAGCTAGTGCATGGGATGGAGCTAGGTAATGAGGGAGAGGGAGCCGTGATCATGTTTGAGCCATGCCTTGAAAGCAAGGTGAAAAGGAAACCCTTCAAGCGGAATGGCACGCATGCTCTTGCACCTCTTGATCTCGTCCACTATGACGTGTGTGGTCCCTTTCGCACACTGTCAAATTAAGGCATCAGATGTTTCCTCACATGCATCCACTAAAAAAGCCGCATAGTCTGAATGTAATTTCTCAAAACAGAAATTGAGGTGAAGGAGAATTTGCAAGCCTTTGTCGCTATGGTTGAGCGACAAGGTGGAAAGAAGGTGAATGCATGCAGGACAGACAATGGGAGAGAGAACAAATCCTGTAGGAGTGGCTCAAGTTGCAGGGCATTGAACACCAGAAAACTACTCCCTACTCACCTCAAAGCATCGGCACAGCAGAGAGGATGAACCAGACCCTCCTGGGCATGACAAGGTGCATGCTCTTTGATGCCAAGCTGCCTCCTAGGTTCTGGGCAGAAGCAGCACGTACGACAACTTACCTTATGAACCTCAAACCTGCAGTAGCTCTGCAAAGGAGAGGCAAGAAGAATGAGACACAACAGCTGAAGACGCCTCAAGAAGCATGGTCAGGCAGGAAGCCGGATGCCTCCCATCTTAAGGTGTTTGGTTGCACCGGCTTTGCCAAGGTCCAGGCCGGTGAGGGCTTTGGAAAGCTTGATGGAAGAGCATGAAAGTGTTTTTTCATCGGATATGACACCGCCCACAAAGCTTATCAACTGTGGAACCAAGGAGCCAAGAAGGTCATCCATAGCAAGGACGAGGATTTCCACGAAAGGTCTTCAGGTAAGGGAGAGCTTTTTTAACTTGAGAACACTCCAAAACAGGGAGAGTGGCTCACTCTCCTTGAGGCGGGAGACGAAGCACCAGCACAATGGCATGGGATAAGTGCTGCAACAGGGAGCGGAGCTCATGAAGATGACTCAGAGGAATCAGACTCTGATTCCAACATATTCGATCCTCCGGAACATGAGGAGGATGCCTCTCCCATCATTAACAGTGAATCATACCTCCAGCCTCCACATCAACATCACCAGCCAGCAGGTTCACGGAGTAGTTCAGACCTGAAAACACCTCGACAGCATTACGATGCAGATAGGGGTGAATGGACAGGCTTGAACTATTCATTCTTTGTTCAAGAGGAGCCAACGTCTGTCGCAGAGGCAATCACTCGACCTCACAAAGCGAAGTGGGACGAAGCAATTGGCAGTGAACTCAGCTCCATCGAGGAAAATGGTACATGGGTGTTGGTGGACAGACCTGCCGGGGCTCACGTTGTGGGGTCCAAGTGGGTGCTGAAAGAAAAAAAGACAAGTACAAGGTTCAGGTGGTAGCAAAGGGGTTCTCCCAATGTCCTGGCATAGAGTACGATGAGACCTTTTCTCCAGTTGTGACTTTTGCCTCCATCCGGTCAATGCCCGCCATTGCTGCTGCCAAGAGCATGGAGGTCCAGCAGATGGATGTCAAGACAGCCTTCCTTCACGGCAAACCTGACAAGGAGGTAGTGATGGAGGTTTCGGAGTGGGTTGATACTCCCAAGGGCAACGTGTGCAGATTGGTGAAGGCGCTCTATGGGCTAAAACAAGCGTCAGGAATTTGGTACCAGGAGATGGACACGTTCATGGTCAAGGCGTTCTTCATGCACTACGGCAATGACCCTAACATGCACGTGCTTGAGAGCGACAAAGGGGCTTTGTTTGTCGCCTTGAATGCTGATGACCTGATTATATGCACTTCTTCAATGCTGCTGCTAGATGATCTCAAGGGCCAGTTGAGTAGCAGATTTGAGATGAAGTACATGGGTCCTCTTGACTTCTATCTTGGAATTGCTATCAAGCAAAACAGAGCAGCAGGTACCACCAGCATGAACCACACAAAGTACATCGACTCCATCCTCAAACAATACGGCATGGCAGACTCCAAGCCTGCTAGCACACCCATGAGCTTGGAGTGCAAACTCTCCACCTCCATGTCCCCATCCAAGGAAGTGGAGAAAACTGACATGCTGGGCATCCCATATCAGTCTGTAGTGGGTAGTCTGATGTATGCCATGGTCACCACCTAAGCAGATATAGCCCATGCTGTTGGGCAAGTGAGCCAGTTTGTTGCCAATCCCGGTCCACTTAACTTGCAGGCCTTGAAGCGCATCATGCGCTTCATACCATACCATAGTATGCTATACCATACAATACCAATTTTTACCATACATACCATACCATACCATACCATACCATACCATACCACATCATACCATACCATACCATACCATACCATACCATACCATACCATACCATACCATACCATACCATACCATACCATACCATACCATATTACACCATACCATACCATACCATACCATACCATGCCGTACCATACCATACCATACCATACCAGACCATACCATACCATTCCATGCCATGCTGTACCATACCATACCATACCATACCAGACCATACCATACCATTCCATGCCATGCTGTACCATACCATACCATACCATACCAGACCATACCATACCATTCCATGCCATGCTGTACCATA
>SZWC01015994.1:22901-38543 GCA_023375785.1 Penium margaritaceum
CACGAGCACCTTGCTTGCACATCATACGCAAGGAGGCCATACCACCACCTGAAGGTCCAGCCCAAACACTTGGGAAAATTCCAAGGGTGGCTACTCACTAGTGAATGGAACAAGCCAGCATGGTGGGCTCCTCAGGATCAATCCCTTGCAACAATAGAAGAGCTCCCCTAAATACACAGACACACACACACACTCACACACACACACACACACACACACACACACAGACACACACATGTTCAGAGGTAGACCGAGGCATCCTAAAGTGTCAGAGGTCATGCCTCAATTACGAGCTCAACCGTGAGAGTCATAAAAAGGTAAAAAATGAATGTATGGCCATAGGGATCGAGCTTGGGAACGCAAGGCTACAAAGAAAAACATCCATAAACACTGCTCTTGGCTGGGAGTGGCATGTCTCAAGAAACAGCCATATTCTTCAGTCTCCTATACATACTCGTGTACATGTGGTTCAAGACCACATGACATGGTCCCTACCTGACTGACCAAAAACAAAAATACTGCAAGGCAAGCTCATTGTTCGCTTTGCAGTTCACCCACCTCTTCCTCAGGGCCAAGTGCATCGTCAGGTAGGGATTGCCAACATCCAATGGCACTCTGATGCTTGCTATTTGCTGCCTCTACGTGCAATACCAAGGGGACTGCGCACGGAACGTGGATATCTTATGTTTTTCATGCAGTACCCAAGAGAATTCGCGTGCAACATGAAACTGTGTGAATAAAACTCGGACTTTTACAATTTTCATAGTGATTTATCCATGAGATCAGAGTTGGAAGTTAAAGAGCTTAAGTGATCCAAGCACAGGGATAATGATCAATTTCATCAAACACAAGAGGCACTAAAGTGATTGAAAAGCGGTGCAAACGCTAGTAACATGGTATAGATTAGTTGTAAAGTGGTTCCAAGTAGTCGCAACGTGGTGCAAAGTAGTTTGAACATGGTTCAATGTAGTTGTAAACTGGTGTAAATAACTGGAAAATGACACAAGGTAGCCACTAATGACACAAGTGGTGCAAATTAATGACAAGTGGTGCAAATTAATGGCAAAGTGGTGTAAAGTAGTTTTAAAGTGGTAAAGGGTAGTTGCAAAGTGGTGCAAAATAGGTGCAAAGTGTTGTAGAGTGATTACAATGTGGTCTGAAGAGGTTGTGAACTGGTGAAAAGAATTCTTGTAAAGAAGTTCATAGTAGCATATAGGAGAGTGATGCACATCGTACTGCTGTATGGTTTCAACTTTTCAATTTTTTTCAGGTGGTAGTCATGATTCATCTCCGGGATAAAATATTTTGTTGTGTTTGAATGGGACAAACTTACTTGGTCCAGTTTCCTTCCTTTTGTCCCATGAGTGGTTTTTTCACGTCTCGATCTCGCGGTATTTTGAGTCGTCGCTTTCCCTTTTTGGGGGGTGGCTTAGGCACGCCTTGGAGGTGGCCATCCTTTTTGTTGGTACCATTACTGTGGAGGCTTACAGTAGACTTTTGCCCCACCAAAAATCATGTAATCGCATGACTGACGTGGTCACACGATGGCACTTTGGATTTTTCCCTCACATCAAGGATTGAACATGGCCAACGGCATAAATTACTTGTATTCATTTCATGGAGAAAAAAATACATGTAGCACATAGCCGTATGATGGAATTTTCTGTCCCCGAAAAAAACACCTAATAACAACATCACATGGGAATAGGGTAGTGGTTGAAATGTTTTGTAGATTAGCTGGAAAATGGTGGAAAGATGTTTAAAAGAGGTGTTGTAAAGTTGTCATAAAGTGCTATAATGTGGTTGTAAAGTGGTGCAAAGTAGTTACAAAGTGGTGTTAGGAAGTTGCAAAGTGGTACAAATTAGTTACAAAGTTGTGTATTGTAGCTACAAAGTGGTGTAAATTACTTACGACTTGGCATAAAGTTGCTAGACCATGGGGAAACGAAGTTTTGAACTAGTAAAAACTAGTTGAAAGGGGTGCAAATTAGTTGTAAAGTGGTACAATGTAGTTGTCAAATGGTGGAGCATAGTTCAAAAGTGCTACAAAGGGGTTGATATTGATGCACATTAGTTGGAAGGCAATGCAAAGCTGTCACAAAATTGGCACCCCTTCGTTTCAAAGTGGTTCAGACATTGCTCTGCACTAAATTCAAGAAGTTGCAAAGTGGTACAAAGTAGTCACAAAGGTGTGCAGAGTAGTTATGAACAGATGCAGAATTGTAGCAAAGTGGTTCAAAATTCTTATGACGTGGTTCAAATACATTATCAATTATTGTAAATCAGTCTCGACGTGTATCAAAGCAGTTTTGGAAACTGGTTATAACATGGTGCAAAGAAACTTCGCAATGGGGGTTGGTTGTTGCAAAGTGGTGCCACATACGTGCAGTTCAAAGTAGTTCAGCAAGGTGCAACGCATGAACAAATTGGTTCCTAGCAGTTTTTAAGTTGAACAAATCAGTCAGAAAGTGGTTCAACGTAGTCAAACAAATGTGCAAAGAATTTTCAAATTTGTATAAACGTAGCTGCCAAGTGATGAGAAAGCATTGCGATTTCATGCAAGGTAGTTGTGTAGTGGTGGAAAGTAGTTGATTCGCTCTCCAAAGTGTGCAGTGATGTTGCATGTCAAGTCATTTGAGTGTTTTGGTAAATTTGGTTAGTGTTGCCACGTTTTATTGGTCCACTCCAGAGGCAGAACGCTTGCGCTAGTCTCAAGTGATGAGCGATAAACAATGTGAGCGCAATCGTAGTTAAGCCATGTCTCTGGCTTCGCTAGTCTTCTGCTTCCATTGGATGCCTTCTAGATCGTACCGCCAAAGTTTAGCTGCAGTCGGAACTTGTTGATGACCCTAGAAGCAGTGAGTTACACATCCAAACTCATCGGCCACATATGGACCATCCAATTATGCCCAATCATCCCATATCAACACACCTGCTAACATGTGTATGAGGGAAAAACATATGTTGAGGATCCTTCCGTGAAAAAAACCTAGAAAATGGAAAATTCTTCCTCGGAAGTTACTTGTTACAGTCAAGTTCATACATACTTATGTGTACATGAACACTTGAATTTCCATGATCTTTCTTCAAAGCATGGTTGAATGAAGATATTACAAGAATTACTTTAATGCATATAATTTCATGAAACTATGTAATCACACATTTGCTTCAAATGATGTATACATTGTGCACATTGTACATTTTGTGCTATTTGTGTAGTATTGAATCCTTACCTACATTGCACTTAATACTACACAGGCGTAATGTGGAAGGTAAACGTGTGTGTGGGATAGTCTGACACTCGATGGGATAGTCAAAGCTCAATATTCCATCCACCAACTGTTCATCGTGTCAGTGATATGGTATTGCATGAGTCTCCCCCCCCCCTCCCACTGAAAAGAGTATTAGGGTGGCGTGTTGGAGAGGGTATGAGGGGTGCCCTTCTTTTTTTAATTCGTGTATTGAAATAAGTGTAGGTTTTTGCTTATCACAAGTCCAAAAAAACATTGTTTCCCTGGTACACCTCTCAATACAGTTTGTCGATACAATCAAGGGTTTTGTGGGGTGTGGGGGAGGGGGGATGGGCAGTTTGGGTCCTGTTGTGGCGAGGTCGAAGTACACTGAACTGTTTGTGTACAACCTTATAGCTGGTTATGTAGACGAAGCGAGTGATGTCAGATGCCTGAAATCGATGGCTTATGAGTACTTATTACAGATGTACACAAGGTACACGTATCTGCCAGATACACTCCCAGATGCACTCCCTCAATACACTTGCCCACTTCGGGAGGGGGGGTCCTTGTATCCCAATCCCCCCCCCCCCTCCTATCCCCTTGGCAGTTGACAGTGTATTGAGGTGGTGTATTAGATAGTGTACCTGGACGAGCCTTCTTTTCTAAACTAGTGTACTTGGAGGGAGGTGCAGACCTACCGTTACACAAGTCCAAAAAAATTTCATTCTCCCGATACACTCCACAATACACTTGCCCAATACACTAAAGGGTTTGGGGGAGGGGGTCCACTTGGGGTCCCATTTTGGCGGGGTCAAAGTACATTGAACTGTTCTTGTACAGTCTTTTGGCTGGTTATACAAATAAAACGAGAGACGTCGGATGCTTAAAACTGACGACTTACAAGTTCTTAGTGTAGATGTACACAAGTCTGTTTATTTCCTTTCTTCCAGATACACTCTCAACTACACTCCCGCTATACACTCGTCCATTTTGGGGGGGTCCTTGTATCCGGGACCCTCCCCCCCAACAATATTGAAATTGTTTTGGATTACTGTATTGGAGAGTGTAGTTGGGAGAGCCTTCTTTTTTAAACAAGGGTATTCGGAGGGTGGTATAGACCTGCCGTTACACAAGTCCAAAAAACCTCTATTCCCCCAATACACTCCACTATACACTTCTTCAATACACTAGAGTGTTTTGCTGAGGAGGAGGATCCACTTGGGGTCCCGTTGTGGCGGAGTCCAAGTACACTAAGTTGTTTGTGTACAGTCTTGTAGCTGGTTATGTATACAAAGCAAGAGACATGGGACGCTTGATATTGATGGTTTACAAGTACATGTACACAAGTCTGTTTCTTTCCTTTCTACTAGATACACTCCCAGCTACACTCTCGCAGTACACTCATCCACTTTGAGAGAGGGGAGGAGGTCCTTGTATCGACCCCCTCATCCAATAGTTGAAAGTGTATTGGGGTGGTGTATTGGAGAGTGTAGCTGGGAGAGCCTTCTTTTTTAAACTAGTGCATTCATAGGGAGGTACAGACCTGCCATTACACAAGTCCAAAAAATAATTGTTGTCCTAATACACTCCCAAATTCACTTCCCCAATACACCAGAGGGTTTCACGGGGGTGGTGGGATCCACTTGGGGTCCCATTGTGGCGGGGTCAAAGTACACTGAACTGTTTGGGTAGAGTCTTGTAGCTGGTTATGTAGACGAAGTGAGAGACATCAGATGCTTGAAATTGACGGCTTACAAATACTTAATATAGATGTACACAAGACTGTTTTTTTCCTTTCTACCAGATACAGTCCCAGCTACATTCTTGCAATAGAATCATCCATTTTGGGGGGGGAGGGGGTCCTTGTATCTGGATCCCCCCCCTCCCCCCCCAGTAGTTGAAAGTGTATTTGGGTGGTGTATTGGAGAGTGTAACTAGGGGAGCCTGATTTTCTAAACTAGTGTATGTTGAGGGAGGTGCGGGCCTGCCGTTACACAAGTTAAAGAAACTATCTTCCCCCAATACTCTTCCTCATACACTTCCCAAATACACTAGAGGGTTTTGCGGAAGGGAAGGGGGGTCGTCAAGAAAATGGTGACCATAATCCTATCAGGATATCTCCGTAATTTGTCATACATGTGTTCATTGAAGGAAACGAGGAGTTCAGGACCACACGCTTAATATAAGAGGAATACAACAAACAAAACAACTAATGCATAAATCAAGGGACATATGTAGGCTCCTTAAGAACAAGTACAATGCATGATCATTCCTTTTGACCCACAAGATTCCAATACAAAAACATGGAAAGAAACATTTTTGTATTGAAATGTTTCAGGTGACTTCCCCTAAAGACATAGTGTTAAAAAAAACTGAACATCTGGATGTAAAGTTCTGGGAAGTATGCTTAAACAGGATGTACTATACAGAGGTATCATAGTATATTCAAAGGGGATGATTAACCATAACTCGGACCATCTCTGACTTATGAATCGTGGGATCATATGTGTTGGGGAGCGCTGGCAAAATTGAGAGTTTACTCGAGCATTGGCTGTTGCTTTTTTATGAGAACTGCTTTCCCCTCATGCAAAATTTGTAGCTCCTCCATCATTGAGACGTATTTGTGGAGAAACGTTTTGTTGAGACTCTGAAATGGTAACACGTTTTGGTACATCTCGTCACAAAAATGCGCCTGTCGACCAGAGCCTCTTCTGATCGAAGTATCAAATCATTGGAAATCGAAAGGAGTGAGGGATTCACTGTTTCCGATGGGTCCATCACCAACTTGGCCACAGGATTTTATGTTCCTTTGACATTTGTCTCATTCACCTAGTTTTGCGGCCATGTGGGCTTCTTGAGAGCATTGTGAATCACTTATTCATAATCTTCCGTTGTCCAAATCTTTGCCAGGTTATTGTTTCTCATTGTTGGTTGCAGAAGGTCCTTCCATCGTTGTCGTCACAAGGTTTGCGAACTTATGGATGGCAAAGGTGCACAGAGGACTTGTGTGAGTTCCTCTTGTTGGACTGAATTTTTCCGATGCCCTCTTCGTACCCTTGCACTATACTACCAAATGTTAGGCTCAGCGGAACGCTGATGGTGAACACGTAGAAGTTGCGTAATGAAAGACCATTTGAAAAGTAAGGACAATGTAGTCATTTATGCTTAATGGTGAGTGAACTTTGATGATGATCGTCACAATATCAAACAAATATATACAAGTCAGAAACAAGGATGAGGCATGCTTGGGGTTTTGGACGATGAAGGGAAGTGGCGCTTGCAATGCCATGTCATGAGTGGCTTCTTCAACAAACTTCAGGGAGGAGTCTGTGGATTACAAGAATATCAAGGTGCATCTTTATGTAAATTCAAACGATATTGGGAAATTGACTAAAATGTATCAAAGGGTCAACACTGGATGCAATAGTTCTTGTGAACCTTATAGAAAATGATCAACTGGTCAGAATCTCCTACAAAAGAATGCCAGAGTTTGGGACATTTTGGCAAAGGTGTGCATACCCGCTTGGCATAGAATTGAGGAAGTCATTGGGTGGTTTTGCATAAATGTAATGGAAATTTTGCCCATGAACTAATCTTAGGGAATTGTGTATGTGTGGGATGTAGAAAACATGTATTGACAAGTGCATGTAAGGTGGAACCAATCATAGACAGCGAATTGGTTGTAGTTATGGAGAAAAACATGACTGAAGACACTTGAGAAGTTTGTGATTAGCATGACTTGTTCTCTAGTGACAAGTGTTAGAACACTCAAGCGCATACAAAAATGTATGAATACACGAAATCAAGAATATTTCAGTTCTTGGATGCTGGATTCAAGTGATGAGTATGATGTAGCTTCTTGAGCGGTTGCTTTCAGATAATTGCTGAGACGTTTCAGGGTCTCAAGAATATCAAGGCGCTTCTTTCTGAAGGAGTAACATTGTCGAGGAGTCGACAAAAAAGCAATACATTATTGATAATTTTCACGATTGTTCTCTCAAAACTCATGAAACAACATTCTGAAACCAAACACATGAGGTCAGGACAATCGGCCTAGTTGCCCCGAGTTGAACACCATGAAATCCTCATTTCAATCATGGAACGGTGGGCCATGATTGCAATGACAAAAATTCTCGTGCATGAAGTTTAGGAGTTTGTTATGTGTGTTACATCCCAGACGTACATGAGTTCCTAAACACACGACTGGGCATTTTTGTCATGACATATGTGGCCCACCGTGTATCGACGTGAGGATGTACACACCCCTCGACCAAAAGCATTTTAGCCATTTGCCCCGACCTCTGTTATTCAGATTTGAAACGTTTTGGCGCATTTGAAAACCCCCTAGATTGTTCAACAGAAGTGTCATAGATCACAAAAAATGTTTCAATAAGATTCAATATGATTTTCTATGGTGCAAGACTTTTTGAAGAAACGCCTTGATATCCTTTAATTTTTCAAGTTCTCCATGGATTTTCTAGAAGTGACCACTGACAACGTGGCATCACAGGCCTTGTTCGAGTCGAGTGTCCAAAGATCCAACATATGCCTCATTTGTTTTCTTGCTATTGTATATATACGCTTCGCATGTTGACACTTGTTATTGAACTGCACATACTCTTGAATTTACATCATCAAACTGTCCCAATTCCTCCAATCATCTTTTGCTCCGCACCTCATCCCTCCGAACCACCCACATTTTGCTTGGCAAAACACTTGGTATCAGAGCGCAACAACACTAGAGGGGCTACCGGTACCCTACATTACAAGTAACAACCTCGTACAAGTCTTCAGCACATCTCCATCATTCAGAAGTTTACAAACCACAACGGTGAATGGAGCAAGCGCACCTCACAGTGAGCAAAAGCAATCGACAAAGACCAAAAATTGAGGATCAGCAACACACGGTCAACGACCCTCTCCTCTTTAATGAAACAATATTGGCAAATTTTGCAACAAATGATGCAGCAATGATGACCCCAACGTCCAACCCAGTGATTGACTCATTGGGCTTGGCAAGCCCTTTGCCTATGTCGTTGCCTTCCGAGATGACACCTGGCATGATGGAAGGCACTAGCTGACATGAATGAAGAATTATACTAGAAGTTGTCAAGAATCATGAGTCTCACACCCATCTACTCCAACAGCTCAACGTGATGATGGAGGAGAATAAAAATGTGTTCTCGTTGGAAGAAATACACACCAAGAGAGTTCTCAAGTGAGCCCCAAAAACGATCCTACAAACTCTAGAGGACCAATGGTTTGGATGTGGCTGAGGAGTACTTCATCGCTCTAGGGGTCAACAAAAAAAAGGTTGACCTCGCAGCCTTGCTTTTGCATGGCAAGAGTTTCAGTTAGTGGTCTAATCTAAAGACCATCCAAGAGTAGCAGGAGACTGGAGGAGCTAGATCAATGGCTCTTTTGAATACTCTCTCATCGTCAACCATAGGCGTTTCACCACTTGAGAAGGTCGATTTGACATGGCATGTCTTGCTGACTCTATAAAATATTTGGATGGACTCCGCACGTGACATACTCGTATGCTTTGGGGTACTAGAAAACAAACCTAACACACATTGAAAACTCCGATGCTTATGTTAGCAGTCCAGTACAGCAGAGTAGACGTGACATTTCTATGGAATCATTCCCAACAGTGACCTCACCCTGTCAAACTATGTTTCTACCATAAAACAGCCTCAAGCACAACATTGGGTGACCAATTTCCACATTCGACATCCAAGATGGCCTTGTGCAAAAAATCATTACAGCTGATCGAATCGATAGTGCCAATTGCAATGCTTGGATGTAACAATCCAACAAGCAACCAAAAGGCCACAATTCCTATCATGGCTGAGAAAAGTCACCGTCAATGGTATACCTCATCTCCAATGGAGATTGACATCGTCAATCAACATGATCAATGGTTGTGCTAGACTTGCAAGAAACCGGGGCACATATTGGGTAAGTGTTGCCCAGTATCTATAGGCCATGAAGGAAGGGGTCGAGAAACATCGAAGGGGACGATTAGACTATAAACCTCTTGCTTGGCAAGAAATACATGTATTGACTGACCACCAAGTTGAGGGGCTCATATGGCCATAGAAAAGGGTCCCTAAGATCGCAAAGTGTGGCAAGGGGTACGAGGACAGCCAATTGGCAATACCGTTACGAGTAGAAAAAATGGGTTGTGAAATTCTCACAGCTGTACCTACAAAGGAGCTTCTTACAATTTTGTAAGCAACTATTTGGATCAAAAGATGGGTTTGAAAATCCAAATGTGGGTGTTTAATGGAAGATCTGTCGATAGACAATTATAGATCCATTGATTTTGCAAGTCACTCTCACTTTAAAATGGATATCTGCACGTAACGATGTAGAGAAATTGTCCCATGAGCAATCACAGAGTCATCCTCGAGTCATATGTCTATACCAACACCATCCTTAGGTAGATTGGAGGAGCATAGTGGTCTATGTCAGCATAAATAGTAGAAAAATACACGTGCTCCTGATTCAGTGACCCACAGTGCATCGGCGGTTATAAGAAATAGTAGAAGTGGAAGCAATAGTGGATTTTGACGCAATCGTAAAGAACCGATATTACTTGACATGGCTAAATGGTACTTGTAACTCGATACACAAGCGCGGCTTTTCCATGTGGAAGTTGTGAAGGCAGAAAATTTTGCGACGGAAGATGTAACAATGAAAGCCTCGACGTCTGAGATGTTTGCAACAGTTTTTGGAGGAGTTGGCATCCCTCGTGGAGGAGTTTGAAAGGGTGTTTTTGGACCACTTGCCCTGAGGTTTGTCTTCGCAATGCAACATCTATCATTTGGTATATGTAAATCCAGGCATGAGACCAACGGTCAAGGGGATCTATTCAATGAGCGACAACGAGCGCACCGGGACCAACAACAGGCATATCGTCCACATCTGGAAGACATGCTCGGTGAGGGGTTCATGAAACCATCAACGTCACCCTACGCAGTAGGTGTAGTTTTCCATGGAACATAAAACAGGCAAGATGTGGGTGTGTATGGATTCCCGAATGTTGAATGAAGCCACCGTCAAGAACTGCTATCTCCTTTAGAGAGCATATGAACTTTCAACCAAGTTCGTAGAGTAGTAACTTTCACCAAAACTGATAAACATTTTGGCTGCTATTAAATCTTTGTTTGTTGTAAAGGCATCAAGAAGACAATGTGCGACACCATATGCGGGCACTTCGAGTTCACTGTCATGTCGTTTGGACTAAAAAACCATCAAAAGTTTATGGTAGCCTTGAACAACATTTTCCAGCCATACATTGACAACTCTATCGCCGTGAATCTCGATGACATCTAGGTGTATAACAATACCCAGAGGAGAATAATGGGTATCTATAAAATGTTTTAGAGATCTCATGAAGAGAAATTCTATGGAAAACTCCCCAGGTAGGACTTTGGCTGTAATATGATCGAGTTTTTCGGCAATACCATTGGCGGCGGACGGATCACCGTGGAGTGCAAGGAAGCAGAAGCAGCTGTCGATTAGCCAACGTCAAACACCATTCAGGTGGTAGGGGCGTTTTGGAGATTTTGCAACCACTACCGTCGATTTGTAAAGGACTACACCTGTGTGTCAAAGTTTCTCTCTGTAACGGGCTGAGTCTCCAGCTCCTGCTCTGAAGTCGTTGTCGAATTTTGCAGAATGGCGTTCTCAGTCCGTGTCAGGGGTTTACCCCCATTGCAAGACTGAGGGGCAATCATCATCAACGACCCAGAGCAGGGAGACTCGAATGTTTCGAGTCTCCGGAGGACCATTTCCGTTTTTAATCAAACCCCTGGTTTTGGGACCCAAACCGGGGGTTTTGACCTCGAACTTGTGTGTTCACACGAGTTATTTTGTTTGTTTTATGTTGAAGTTTGTCGTAAACGAACTTCGATTCACGTTTTGTCGTTCTGGCGCAAAATCGTCACGTGCAAGGCACGCTGACGATTTCGCGCCAGTCATTTCATCCTCACCCTCGCTCCCCCTATCCCTCGTCCTCTCTTGCTCGTTTGCAAGGAGGGCGAGGGGGGGCGAGGGCACGAGGCCACGAGGCCTCGCCCTCGAGGCCCTCGTGGCCTCTCAGCTGCCGATTGGGCTGAGGCCACGATCGGCGGCTGGTGGCTGGCCGGTCGGTGGCCGGCCGGTCACTTGGCCGGTCNNCGTCACGTGCAAGGCACGCTGACGATTTCGCGCCAGTCATTTCATCCTCACCCTCGCTCCCCCTATCCCTCGTCCTCTCTTGCTCGTTTGCAAGGAGGGCGAGGGGGGGCGAGGGCACGAGGCCACGAGGCCTCGCCCTCGAGGCCCTCGTGGCCTCTCAGCTGCCGATTGGGCTGAGGCCACGATCGGCGGCTGGTGGCTGGCCGGTCGGTGGCCGGCCGGTCACTTGGCCGGTCGCCGGCCGTCCAGCCGGCCGGCAGCGAGCAGGGCGGCGGCCAGCGAAGTGCTGGCCGCCGGCCAGTCCTCGCTGACGCGAGGGGTGGTGTGCAACCACCCCTCGCTTCAGCGAGGTGGGAGGGCCGAACCGGCCCTCTCGCTAAATTCCTCCCCACTTGTTATGAACCGTCCCGGTTCATGAACAAGTAGGATTTTCAGTCAGTGAGTCATCAACATTGTGAAAGAAAATTAATAATTTCAATCACCAGCTAAATATGAATACGTGCATGGTACTTAGACCTAAGCTGCAGCTTGTAGGTCAGCACGGCTAGCAGCCTCCCCCCTTTAGGCTGGAGCGTCCGCGCGACAACCATGTTGGGCGTCCCCAACCTCCTATGGTCGCTGTCCATGAATGCTGCCCTGTGGGAATGTTGTTCACTTTTCCCGCGTTCAGGTGGTACCTCCTGCCACGCATCGATCTGTGCGAGCTGCAAGCTCGCTCTAGTACTCGTTGACCACCCCTGTGGGCAACCGAGATTTGGGCTCCCATGAATTATGTTCAGGTCCACAACTGGCCCAATGAACGAGGTACTCCCCGACAACGTGCGACCGAAGAGTATGCTCTCGGTGCTGGAGTAGTCGAAGGACCTCATATTGGCCGTCGGCAGCCAGGACTACTGGCGGTGGCTGAACGGTTCCTTCTACCGTGTATGGAGCCAGTAGGCTCACATGAAAAACGTCATGTATCTTCATACTCGGCGGAAGTAGCAATCGGTATGCCACTGGCCCGATGCGTGCCACAATGGGAAACGACCCAATCCACTTCGGTAGAAGTTTTCTTGCCCCTGGCGACTTCAGCCGAAGGTTTTTAGTGTTAAGCAGCACTTTGTCACCGATGTCAAACGAGACCTCCCGGCGACCTTTGTCGGCATATGCCTTTTGTCGCTGCCGAGCTGCTTGAAGGTGTCCCTTCACCTCCTGTAACAAGGAGTCGATGCGCTCGGCAAAGGCTAGAGCGGAAGGAACCTGCCCTCCTGCACTCCCACTCTTCACCAATGAAGAGGGTACCACTGGATGCCGACCACTGTTCAACACAAACAGTGTGAACTGTGTGGACTCGTTCACCGAGTTGTTCACCGCAAACTCTACTGGTGATAGGAATTCGTCCCAATCATGCATGGCAGGGTCCACGTACATGCGGAGCATCTACTACAGAGTGCGATTCATGCGCTCTGTTTGTCCATCCGTTTGAGGGTAAAACGCTGTCGACTCGCTGCCGAAGTACTCGTGCATCTTTTGCCAGAACTTACTAGCAAATTTTCGATCTCGATCGGAGATAATGCGCAACGGCAATCCGTGGCCCTTTACGACACCCTCAAAGAAGAAACGAGCGGTCTCCTCTACGTTCACGTCAGTGGTTGTAGGAATGAAGTGTGTCATCTTCGTCAAAAGATCCATAACCACTAGTATTGCATCATGGCCACGGGCCGTGTCCGGAAGACCAGTAATGAAGTCCATGCTGACGCACTCCCATGGAGTCCCAGGAATGGGAAGCTGTTGGAGGAGTCCAGCAGGCTTCTTGTTACTAGCCTTATTCCGAAGACATGGGTCGCATGTCATGCAATACTTACGGACATCGACACTCCACCCTGGCCACCAATAGTGGTCCGAGAGTGCATGTCCGGTCTTTCGGGATCCCACGTGACCTGCTACCGGCGGGTCGTGGAACTGGGAGATAACCTTTGTTCGAAGGTCTCCCGAGTTTGGCACAACAACTTGTTCTCCGTGCCAGAAGATTCTTACGGCCTCCACCAAGCCGTACTTGTCCAGATTTTGAGGGTCTTGAAACCAAAAATCCACACAGGATCCCATCCGGATCCTGCTTACAAAACCGTTGTAATGGATAATTTCTCGTGGTGGTTGACGCAGAGGTGCAGGGGGATCTGGTGGTTGTACGGTTGCTGTTGCAATGGCCATAAAACACCCACTGACCATGGTGGTTGCTTTAATTTCCACAGGCTGTCGGCTTAGTGGATCGGGCACATTGATGCGTCCTGGCCGATATTCCCACGTGAACGAGAATCGACTCAGGTATTCGCTCCAACGCGCCTTACGTCTCGACAGGTTTGGTTGCGTTTGGAAAAACACCAATTGATTATGGTCGGTCACGACAGTCACACCCCCTTCAGCACCCTCAAGGTAGTAACGCCACATCTTGAAAGCGTGTACTACCGCAAGGAGCTCTTGATTCCCAGTCGTGTACCGCGTTTCCGCGGGTATGAGCTTCCGGCTCTCATACGCAACTGGGTGACCGTTCTGCATGAGGACGGCTCCAAATCCAACTACCGACGCATCACATCGAACTTCCCACGGTTGCGATGGATCCAGAAGAGCTAGGACGGGCGCCGTGGAGAGAAGCTCTTTGACTTTGAGAAAAGCGTTCTTGCAATCAGATGTCCATTCCCAACGCACGTCTTTTCACGTGAGCCTGGTTAGCGGTGCTACCAGGGTCAAATACCCATGCATAAACCGTCGAAAGTAGTTTGCAAGGCCGAGGAAAGACCGAATCTGCCCAACATTTTTGGGGCGTGGCCAATCCACAACGGCTTGGACTTTTCGTGGGTCGACGCGGATGGCGTCCTTGCCGACGATGTGTCCAAGGTATTCGAGCTCATCTTGTGCAAACTTGCACTTGCTCACTTTCGCATAGAACTTCTGTTCCCGAAGGATTGCGAGAACTTCGCGCAGATGTTCTATGTGCTCTTCCATTGATTTGGAGAAAACCAGGATGTCATCCAGGTAAACCAAGACAAACTGTCCGAGTTGCTTGGCGAACGTTCGGTTCATTTCTCCTTGGAAGGTTGCCGGGGCATTTGTAAGCCCAAAGCATAACACTCGGAACTGATAGTGTCCCACGTGCATTCAAAACGCGGTTTTGGGTACATCATCTTCCATGATGCGGATTTGATGGTACCCTTGAGACAAATCCAAAGACGAAAATACTTTTGCGCCTTGAAGTTGGTCAAAAAGGTCCTCAATCCGCGGTAAGGGGAATCAATTTTTCACCGTCAACTTGTTCAACGCCCGGTAATCTACGCACATGCGTAAACCACCATCCTTTTTGTTCACGAAAAGGATCGGCGCACCGTACATCAAGCTACTTGGCTCGATCCATCCTTTTGCAAGGTACTCTTTAATTTGGCGTTCGACCTCTCGCCTTTCTGCTGGACTAAGGCGATACATGGGTCTAAACGGAGGAGTCGCCTCCGGTTGCAGCGGAATCGTGTGGCCCATGTGTCTTTCTGGTGGAAGCCCAGCCGGTGGGTCTTGGAATACATCCGAGAACTCCGCCAATAGAGATCTGATCACTTGTGGCGTGTCTTCCGTCACGTCGTCCTCCATTTTCTGCAGCTGAGCCAAGAAGTATCGACAACCTCGTTGAATACGTCTCTTCACCTGCATTGTAGATAAGCTGGCATGGACTTTGAGTCAGGTCGGTGATAATCCGTACTCGGAATCAACGTAAAGCGGCGTTGTCCTTTTCGGAGGATCAAACGCTTTGATTCAAAGCACATGAGAGCCTTGTTGTCACGGAGCCAGGGATCGCCTAGCACCACGTCAAACGGATCAAGAAGGTTGAGTACCTTCAACGTGACACTCTCTATGTACCCTTGAATACAAGTTTTTACTTTACTAGTACCGATCACGGGTACCGTACGGTTGTCACCGACAAAAACTGCGCCATTCGATGGCTCGTACTTCAGGCCAACCTGTCGGGTAAAGCCAAGGCTAACAAAAGAGTCGTCCCCTCCAGTGTCAGCAAGTACGTTCATGGGAGCACCAGCTAGGTGTCCTTTGAACTGCATCGTCATGTTGCCTCCACTCTTCCGAGTGAACAATCTGTACAAAGGGCGTTACAACTCCCATGATTCACCCACTCGAGTCCACATCTTGTGGGCACGTGTGAATTCGGCTAGCACCTTCCAGTCTTTAAATTTGACTGGGT
>SZWC01015995.1:10098-29175 GCA_023375785.1 Penium margaritaceum
CCCCCCCCCCCCCCCCCCACCACTCACCCCCGCTTCCCGGCAGCCCACCGGCCACCCGTACCATCACGGCCCTCAATTGCGAGGGCCACGATTGTGTTGGTTGTGGGTCAACGTCACACAGTGACCTCTGGCCTCGTTACGCACTCTCGTCCTTGGTGCAGGTGACTGGTCACGAGGGAGGGATCTCTGCTGGCGATGTCGTCCTGGTGGCATGAACTCACAACAGCCTGGAGCAAGTGCAGAAGACGATGCACACATGTTAACATGTCTCTCGTGTCTCTTGCTCTTATGCCTCATACTTGCCTTTTGTGTATCGAACCCGGTGCTTCCACATCTTTAGTTCACAAGGGGTCTGGCTGGAAATATTCAGAACACATACCACGTAATTCGTGGTGGGGGTTCGAATCCACCACGCAAGGGGGAAGCGAGCTTGAGCGAGCTCGGCGCTCGCTCGCTCGCTCCTCCCGTTTTTCTCCTCTCGGTTAGCAGCTCGGCAGACTGTGACTCGTTTCTTGTGACTTCCGCGCCTCTCATGGCCGTAATCCATGGCGTCTTGTCGCCCCCACACTCTCGTGTCGCTTGCTTGCCCCCACACACACTAGAGGCATCTGCCCACTGGTATCAGAGCAGGGTAAGACAAGCACCGTCAGCTCCAAGAGACAGTAGTCCCTGACATTGTCTCGCGATCCTTGGGAGCACCTCCGCCGCCACCACAGCCGCATGCGCCGCTATCTCCGCCCCGTTCGTCCCTACTGCAGCAGCCCTGTTGTGGTAGGTACCCATAGGGCGTGCCTCAGGACGCGCGTGCGGCGATCGGTTGCCCGTCGCGGGGATCTCTCTCGCCCGCGCGTCCAGTCTGCTACGCGGCGGCCACACGCATCCGCCCCACAACAGTTGTTGTGCTGCACTCCACCTGCCTCCCTCTAAGCAAGCTAGCGGGTGACGGCCCTCTCCCGCCATCCTTTGCCGTTCACCTACTCCCACGCCCTCCTTTCTCCATCGCGGGAGCCGACGAGGGCTCTCTTCACCCTCGTCCCTCCACCCCGGTGGCGGACCACAGCCACCTGGCAGCAGCAGTAGTGACGGAGGCGTCTCCCACAGTTGCACCCTTGTCCCAGCAGCCAACGCCTCAGCCGTCGCCACCATCGACGCGACAGCGCCACGTTGGTGGCGTCACCCGACACGCTAGCGTCCCACGAGGTCTCCAGTGCACAGCCCCTTGGCGCCTACTACGAGGGACATGCAGCACACCGCCGCTTGCGCTCACGCTCTCGCTCGCGTCGTGGTGGGGGGAGTCACACCGCCGTCGGATCTCCAACGCCTCAACCAGAGGGCCCAACGCGTCACTCTTCGGTAAGCGTGTTCCCCCCGGATTCCCCCTCCGTGGACCCCCCACCGCGTGGCACTGCTGCTGAGCCCGTCACGCTCTTCCACCTCTACTCCGCATTTCTGGAGGACGCTACCGTCCTCGCAAACACGCTCACGCACGCGGCAGCCGCAGTGATAGACGCAGCGGCTGCGGCCGTAGCTATGTGTGCAGCAGCAGCACGGGCCGCCCCTGCTCTAGCCCTTACAACTGCCGGCAGGGCCACTGACGCCTACACTGAGGCTGCGGTAGTCGTTGGTTCTATTGCCGTAGCAGCTGCTGACATACGCGCACAGATTGCTGCAGCAGCATCTGTCATAGCCTCTTCCACCGCGTCAACTGCATCTGCCACTGCGACAGCTGCAGCCTCCATCCGTACCTCTACAGGCGCAGCAGTCCTAGCATCAACATCAGCTCCATGTGCTGCATCCGGCCTCGTCACTGCAGGGGTCTCCATTGTAGCAGTCCTCACCACCCTCGGAGCAGCCGTTGCCACAACAGCGTTCGCCCTGGTGGTTCCAGCAGCGTCGACAATCTCTATCCTTGCTGCCGCTTGGGCGACTGCAGTTCCTCCTCTCCGTGCATTCCTACGTCGTCCCTCTCCTCCTACTTCTGCATGACCCCCTCCCTTGCTTGTTGCGCCCTCCTGTCCTTCTTCCTTGTTCCTTTTGTGGTGGCTTGTTCTGTGGGACTGGGGGTGGGCTGTCTTGAAGCTTCGAACCACTTGCCTAACGGCACCCCATTTTTCCCACACCCACTGGGGCTGGGGAAACTCTGCCGGAATTTTTTTTGGCAGGGTCCCATTGTCGTCACCATGCCCGGTGACAATGAACCAGTCATCGCGGACTTGCAGCATCAGCTAACCCTCGCTCGCGAGGCTCATCGGGCAGCTTAGGACCGCCTCAAGCATGCAAATGATGATTGCACAACATTTGTTGATGAGATTGCTGCCCTTGTGCTTCAATGTCTCCCTGTAGCGTCCGTCCCCTCTTCTGCTGCTACTGCTGCTACTGCCGCCACTGCTACTACTGCTGTCGCCAGTGCTGGCACCTCTTCCACGCCGTCTGCTAGCAGCACTGCTGCCGCTACACCAGCCGCTGCTTACCCTCCTGCCACTCCCGTCGTTCTCTCCCGTCAACATGACTTCTTCTCCTAGCCTCCAGTCCTTGCCACTGGACTTGCGTTCTCCTCTTAGGAGACTCACTTCAGTGCCTGGGTTCAGGGGGAACGCTTATGGGAGTATTATTTTCCAACAGTCCCTCCTTTTACGCCTTCCGCCAACGAGTCTGCTTGTGCTGTACTTGCACTCATGGCTGCTGCACCTGAGTCCCTCGTTGACGATGTCGGCACCTACAATGCTGACCCTGCCGTCCAGAGCCTGGCTGACCCTGTTGGTACTTACACCATGTTGCGTCGCCGCACCATCGTGACTGGACAGGCTGCTCAGAGTGCGCTCATCGTGTAGTTCAACACGCTTTTGATGCGTGCAGACGAGTCGCCTATTGGGCCCGCGGGCTCAAACTGCTGCGCGAGCTTGGTGAGGCTACCCCGGGTCAACTGTCGGCGGTCCTCACTATGGTCAATGGGTTGATCCCCGAACTGTCAGACCTTCTCCGCGACGTCAAGCTTGACAAGCTCCAGCGTCTCGCTTCACAGCTTGTTCCCCCACGGTTCCCTCCTGGTGTCGGTGCCCTCTGGGACTTCACCGTTGAGCGCCTCGCCGCCTGGTGGACCAGTCTTCAGAACAAACGCCTTCACCGTTCTCTAGTGGCTGGGGTTGCTGTTGTCACCACTGCATCCTCTGCATCCTCTTCGGTGGTTGTCGCGTCTCCATCCTCCTCTACCTCCCCTTCCCTCTCAACCTCCACTGCCGTCGTCCTTGCCTCTCAGGGCCGTGGGTGTGGCCGCGGCCGTGGACAAGGCAAAGGGAAGGCCAAAGCCGCCGCCCAATCCCGTCCTCTGGGGGAGATGATTGGCTGGAACTGTGGCTCCTCCAAGCACTCTGCTTGGAAGTGCCTCGAGCCTCCTGACGACCTCCGCCTTGCACACGCCATGCGTGCTCATTGGGCTCACACCAGTGGATCTTCTTCTTCCTCCTCCACCAGCGCCTCCAGCTCTGTCGCTCCCTCTTGTTCTACTGGCCCTTCCTCCGCTCACGCCTACTCCTCCGCTTGTGTTCCCTCCGCTCCTCCGCTGGCGTTCCCTCCTCCATCTACACCATACCCTTGGGGATGGCCGCCTCCTTATCGTGCCCCTGCCTACTTTGGCCCACCTTCCTCCGCCTACGTTCCCCCTCCGTGGTCTCCTCCACCCTCAGCTCCGTTAGTGGCCCCATCGTCTATGCCTTCCGTGGATGGCGAGCGTCAGCTAGAGTAGTCTCTCATCCAATGTTTTCACCTTTGTGACCAGGGAGGTGAGATTGTGTCTTTGTTGGCCAGAGAACCTGTGTGTCAGACTGATAGTGTACTCCGTGGCGACCCCTCTGGTCATGTCCTTCGGTTTTCGTATGCGTCTGTTTCGCGGTTTGAGCATTGGTGGTCTGTCGTTCTTCCTCGTCGTCTCGCCGCTTGTTCTCAGTCTCGAGCTCCTGTTGGCATGGTCGCGACCTGTGGTGTGCTCCTCCTTGTTCATGTCTTTGGTGGCTTTTGGGTCCTTGACTCAGGCGCCACCCACCACATGCCTTCTGTTTGGTCCTCCTTTGTCTCGTTGGGTCCGGCCGGCCTAGTTCACTTTGTCCGCACTGGGTCCAGCCAGTTGCTCCCTGTCCAAGGTGTTGGAGTTGTCTGTTTCGTCGGCCCCAGTGGTGCACTGTTCCTGCCTGACATCCTCTACATGCCTTCTTTGGAACTCAGCCTGCTGTCCGTGCCATCCCTCGATGACCAGGGCATGGACTTCTCTGCCAGTCAGGGTGTTGGCAAAGTCAGTCTTCATTCCTCTGGTCGCGTCGTCTTGCGGGGGTTAAGTGTGATAAGTTGTATTGTGTTCCTCTTCTTGCCCGGGTGAACCCGCAATTGGTTCCTCTCTTGCCCATGTCGCCCCCTCCCTCTCGTATGATGATGTCCATCTTCTACATCGTCGTCTTGGGCATGTGCATACTGACGCTGTTCACATCATGCTCCGGCTTCAGCCCACCGTTGGCTTGACGCTGTCCACCTTCCCTGCACCCTGTACGTCTGACTGTCTTGACTGTGCCCAGGGCAAAATGCATCGCTCTCTGTTTTCTTCCTCAGACTCTCAGTCCTCTGCACCCCTTGACCTTGTTCACGGTGATGTCGTGGGTCCCCTTCCCCATGATTTTCTTAGGGGAGTCGGTCGGTATGTGCTCTACCTTACTGATGATTTCTCTCGTTTTCGTTGGGTCTTCGCTCTTCGTCAGAAGAGCGATGTCTCTACTGTCGTCGAATCTTGGTTAGTACAAGCTGAGCGCTCGTATCGGTGCTCCTTGCATGTCTTTCGTAGCGACCGCGGCGGTGAGTTCCTTGGTCCCACCGCTCGCTTTCTCAAGTCCCAAGGGGTGTGTTTGGAGACCTCAGCTCCTTACACTCCCCAGCAGAACGGGGTTTCCGAACGTTGGAACCGGACACTCGCCGACGCCGTCCGTACCCTCTTGTCCGAGTCTGGTCTCTCTCCGCTGTTCGCCTTTGAGGCCATGTGTTACATGGCCTGGGTGTGGAACCGTGTTCCCCACGGTCCTCTCCCGCGCACTGTCACCCCCGTCGAGCGTTGGTTTGGCACGCGCGCCGACCTCCGTCTTGCTTGCGTCTGGGGTAGCGTCGCCGCGGTCTGGCTCCCGAAGGATCTTCGTGATGGGAAGCTCTCCCCTCGTGGTCGCCTCTTTCCCTTCCTAGGCGTGTCCGCCCAGTCCAAGGCCTGGCATTTTTGGGATTCCGAGCGTCAGCGCATCGTTGAGTCTCGCGATGCTATGTTTTTCGAGTATGTCTTTCTTCGGGACCTCCACCATTCCCCGTCCGCTGACTCTCTCCTTCCGCTCTTGGTTGCTGGGGGGATGTTGCTCTTATAGCGCCCCCCTCTGTCCTTGTAGTCCCTGCTGCTGTCCCTTCTCAGCACCCGTCACCCTCGGACCGTCCTGTGACATCTGTCCCGGTTCTCTCCCCGTCCGTGACGTCTAGATCTCTCTCAAACCAAAGATTCTCCTCCACATTGTTGTGTTTATCAGCACGCTCGTCCATAGCAACAATCAGAAGAGTATAGCCGCTAGGAAGGTCAAAGAGGATGGGCAGCATGAGCAATTCTTTTCATGTTTACCCTGTGTTCATTACTGTAGGACGGAATAGGAATGCTTTGCCTCTTGCGGCAGTATGACCCCTAGATCCGTTGTCGGGTTACTCAACTATGCTCTGTCTGATGTGAGGTAAGACCTGTATGTACACCATGTGGGTGAATGGTTAACTTGGCCATTGTGTTGACTTGGCCAAGTGAGAGGTCATGAGTTTGATCGTGGCTCCATGCACATATTGGTTGTTATAGAAGCTTCCAAGAAACAAAGTCACTAGCTTCTTGGAAGCTACATGGTTGCCCTTTGACCTTGGCACAAGGATGCTTCTGTGTCAAGCCCACAGCACAAGTCTATTGGTGATGTGGCTTGGCAAAGCCATTGCTCAGGAATGTGTTTTTTACTTCTAGGACTGGACAGACATCGCTCGTGCATCACATACAGTGAGACCATAACGCCATCTGGGGGTTGAGCCCGACTCTTAGAGTTAAACCCAGGACGGCTAGTCACGAGTGTATAGATAACGACTGACATGGTAGCCCATTAATGATCGACATCCAGAAAATATGGCAACTCCCCTCTACAGACAGCAAGAGAGGACAACAAGGGTAGATGAGATGAGCCGCAAGGATAAGTGATAGGAGTGCAAGCAACAAGCTAAGAGTGTGCACTGTTTGATGAGTCTCGTACTGATGGGAGAAATGTTGGTTTGTGTGGCTTCCACCCGTATCCGTATACCCAGTACTGGTGGTATGGAGCGGCGTTACTAGAGAGCATGACGACATGATCCATGATGCGAACACAGCTGGTACCAGGGCACTAACAAATGATGGCTCCGTGCACTAGCAGCTTCCAGACAGCTGCCACGACATCCCGGGTGTTTGCATGGGTCCTTTCCAGATTTTCTACAGACGAGAGAGTTTTCTCAGTGGACTGGCTCTCGAGCCCGATTTGCATGCTTTGCATTGTCTGTCCACCGATCAATGTTGGACTCGTGCGTGTGACTAATTCTGGTTTCCGGCTCAAGATTCTGCATCTCTAGGCTCAGACGGTGGTGCATTCGGATACCTGTGCGCAGGTTTATGGCCAAAACAATGACTTTAGGCCAGTTTTAGGACAAACTGACACTACGCGTGCGTCACTTGTTGTGACCCGCAGCATGTTTTTATGTTTTGTTCTTGTCAGTTGTCATTTCTCTCTGCATGAGTTTTATTCATGTAAGCACATTTGACACTCTGCTTGTGTCGCCTAGCCGAACACTTGACGTTTCGCGTCCGACCTGGGTTGACGCCACGAGCTGACTAAGCGCAGACACCCAGTCAGTGGCAAGCGTACTAGAAAGCTTCTTGGTAACTACATTGTGGTATCAGAGCAAACGAGGCACACCTTGTTGTACTGTGTAGGAGAGATGGAGCAGCAGCAGCAGCAGTGAGTGGCAGCTACGGCAGCCACCCATAGCAGCAGCAGCAGCAGATTGTGGAAGGACCCATCAGGAGTACGTTGCAGCGGAGCGATGGAGGCAACGGAGACAGTGGCGGCAGCCAACAGCAACAGCAACCGCAACAGCAGCAACCATAGTAGCAGCAGCGACAGGAGGCACCTACAACAGTAGCGGCTACAAGCAGCAGTCGTAGTAGTAGAAGCAGTAGTAGAGACGACAATCAGTTGTAGAAGCAGCGGTATGCAACAGTAACAACAGCAACGGCGACTATGGGCAGTTGCACCAGCAGCGGCAGTGGGTAGCTACAGCAGCAAAAGCTGATGGCAGCAACAACAGTTGACGGCAGTAGCACCATTTGACAGCAACAGCCTTAGCAGTAGCTGTAGCATTGCTTCATTGCATGCGCTGTGGGAGTGGCAGCAACATCATGCGTAGGAGCTGTAGAAGCAACAGTGGATGGGGCAGTAGTGGCACTGGCAATGACAGCTGGCACATGTAGAGCAGACGTCTAGGCAGTGGGTATGTCGACAGCCATCGACGTTGTGACAGTAGAAGCAGTTGTAGTCATTGCTACAGACGGGACGCTGATAGTGGACGCACTTGTTGGTGTAAACACCACGATGATCGTCACTCCTATAGCAGCCTGTGTAGGCTTAGACGCTCCCTCAGCCATAGCATCTGCCATTGCAGGTACACATGCGCAAGGGGTACTCGGAGAGGTAGGAGATGTCAATATTGCCAGCACTTCCACCATGGCCAGTGCCATTGTGGTAGCTTTCTGTGGAGACTCAGTCGTTGCGGAGGACGCAACTCGAGTAGTAGCTGATGCACCAGCACCCGAGGAGGCCGCTGCGCTTGAGCGTTTACACTCTGTGCTTTGCGACCAGGAGGATGCAGTCGCACATGCGGACATGCACCTATAGGACCTCACGAATGAGCTACGTGCAGCGAGCACATGTTGGAGCACTATAGACGCCGCGGGTCGTCGGTTAGCGGTAGTAGAAGACAAGGATGTGTACACGCGCCTCAAGGCTACTGAGTGGACGTTCTATGGTGTAGTGTGGAGACGATCAAACATGTGCCTTCAGTTGGAGGAGGTGGTATCAGTGGATGCTTTAGTAACGACGGCCCGTGCAAGAGCAGCTGCTACTATGGCCCACACTATTGACAGCTGAGTGGCGGTTGCGCCCACGGCATCAGCTGAGCCTACAGTAGTCATCCCTATAGGCACATCTGCCGTGGAGGATGCACAGCAAGCTACATACCTCCGACTCATGGCTGCCCTGACCGGCATCGCTGACACCATGGCGGTTCAAGCCGACGACACACATAGAAACGTCCGAGCTACAGTTCCCATACTGGAGCCCCTGCACTCCACGAGTAGGAGGTAGATATGGCTCAAGCAAAAGGCGCAAGTGCAGGGTCTCATGGCCGAGCTTCGGGAGGCCAAGAGCCGTTTTTACACTACGGATGTTCCAGCACGGCAGGGTGTGCACAAATGTCTCGAGGCAGCTGAGAGGTCTTTATAGGATGCACGTCGGAGACGAGCGGACATTCAGCGGTAGGTGGACAATTGGTTGTGCACCAGTGGTTGGGAGGAGCCTCGGGATAGTGTACGGGCTCCCCATGATGGCGACGATGGAGCAGAGGCAAATTCACCGACGGATGTCGGTGTTCAACCAGGAGTCGACAGCCGAGTGACAGGTGTGCAAACAGCAGATGGTGCCTCTACAATAGCACCTATTGCAGATGCAGGCGCTGCAGATTCCGACACGTTATCTAGAATCGACGCCCTGCCAGCAGTTAGCGGCCAGGCGACAGACGATTTGACAGCTGACCTACACGATGAGGCGGCGAGGTTGTAGGAGGCCAAGGCTCAGATCGACGCGCACGCGAGCGAGGTCCACCGTCAGGTTCGTTCCGCGACTGACCCCCTACATGTCGCAGCCGCCCGACCGAGAGCCGCAGCAGAGCTTGACGAGCTGTACATGCGTCTCGATGCTGGAGAGTCCACGTGGCAATGTACAACTCAACACCTGGCAGGCATACAGCATGTACAGCGTTGAGGAGGCCCTCAGCACTGCACCAGTCACAGCACTAGGTGAGGACAGCGGTGACAACTACGACAACGACGACAACGACAGGGACGACGGCACTTCGGGGTGAGGCTATGTGGGAGCACATCCAACGAGCATCATTGTCACTCTTACCATTGTCTTGCAAGGGTGTGTGGCCATGGGGGAGCTAGCCTCTGCACGCCAGGGGGGGTGTTGGTGTGTGGGCTTTGGCCTGACACCCTTCTGAGATCAGCGTGGTTAGTTTGTGTCTGGCACGATGCTCTGGTTGAGGTTATGCTGGTCGAGACCCGTGCACCTGGTGACTTGTACTGGTGTGACGTGGAGACCCATTGCCTCCATGTGGTATGCATGTGCCATGCATGCAAGCAGGTGTGGTCGAGACCTGGACCCCAGAGGCATGTTCTGAGGGTCATGAGGAGACCTTATTGCTTTGTACCTCTTGTGTGATGTTTGGCACGTGGGTGTGTGGATTATGTGTTGCACGGTCAAGACCCGGGCACTTGGTGAGTTACACCACTGTCTCGAGGAGACCTTGTATTATGGTTGGTGTTTACGACACACAATGAGTGTAGCCCCTCACTTGTCATTGCGGTGATGGCTGTGATGGCCAAAACAGTGATTCTGGGCCATAAACATGCCCACAGGTATCCGAATGCACTACCGTCTGAGCCTAGAGATGTAGAATCTCAAGCCGGACGTTGCAACTGGTTACACGCACAAGTGCGGCATCGATTGGTGGACATACTATGCAAAACATGCAAATCGGGCTCGAGAGCCAGTCCACCAAGAAAACTCTAGCGTCTGCAGAAAATCCGGAAAGGACCCCGGCAAGCACCTGGGATGTCGTGGCAGCTGTCTGGCAGCTGCTAGTGCACGTAGCCACCACTCGTTGGTGCCCTGGTACCAGCTGCGTCTGCATCATGGATCATGTCGTCATGCTTGCTAGTAACGTCGCTAAATACCACCAGTGCTGGGTGTACGTTTACGGGTGGAAGCCACACAAACCAACACTCCCCCTGGCCGACACAGCCGTCACCGCAATGCCAAGTGAGGGGCTACACTCACTGTCCATTACAAACACCAACCATAATAGAAGGTCTCCTCGAGACAGTGATGTAACTCACCAAGTGCCCGGGTCTCGACCGTGCAACACATAATCCACACACCCACGTGCCAAATATCACACAAGAGGTACAAAGCAACAAGATCTCCTCATGACCCTCGGAACATGTCTCCGGGGTCGATGTCTCGACCACACCTGCTCGCATGCATGGAACATGCATACCACATGGATGCAATGGGTCTCCACGTCACATCGGTACAAGTCACCAGGTGCACGGGTCTCGACCAGGATAACCTCAACCGGAGCATCGTGCCAGATACAAACTAACCACGCTGTCCTCAGAAGGGTGTCAGACCAAAGTCCACACACCAACAAAAACAACAGTCCCACTGGAGACAGGTGGGTAAGGCCCTCTTCCACGGAGAGGGAGCAAGACAAAAGCTCTATATGGTAAGGGGACAGTGTAGGAGCAACATGGACAAGTCCAGAGGCAATGGAAGACGAGGGGAGAGACAGAGGAATGCAAAAACAAGCAACCACAGTGGAGACCACAAAGAACCACCAGGCAGGTACGCACCTACTGGTCCTTACTCGCTCCCCCCTCCCCAACACTTGTCTTGGTTCCATCTGAAAAGCTTTCTGCATCCTTGGCGTGTGAGAGGGTGGGATCCGTCCCACCCTCTCCCACACTCTCCACAATTCTAGCAAGCACATCCAAGAGTAACTACACAAAAACATGTGAGAAACCATGTTGCCATGGACCACAGTTTGAGGGTGTACTTCTCTTTGCAAAATGCACAAGCTTCACCACAAATTGCTCCCATTTTGTGGGACTCAGCTCTTACACAATTGCAACACTTTGCTTCCTCTACAGCTGTGAGATATGAGCATGTGGAGCAAGACGAGAGGGCACTAGAGGTGTGATGGACCACCACCTAAAGCATAAACACTAACACTTGGAGGCCCGTGCAAAAAAGAAAAAAATCCAATCCCCGCATTTTGTTTGAGATAGGCTTTGAGGGTGATTTGGTAGAAAACCGGGAGGGGTGAGTGTAGTTTAAAACCACTGACAATCTAAAAAGGGCAGTTGTGATCAATGGCAATTGAGCGGCTAATTCTTTTTGTTTTTCTCTCTTGGATGTGCTAAACCTTTAGCATAATGTAGGGTTGTATGTTTTGTGGTAGCCCTTTGTTACGTCCTTAGTGTACATTAGTTCCTTCACTCCATGAGTGGGTCTTTCTGTCCTTACATTTATGACCCACTGCACATTGACCTCAGGATTTTTTCACTTATCGATGGAGGGCATTTTGGCCACCTACTCCAATTTTGGTGTTTTGTTCCAGAAGGTTCATATAAATTTTGACCACTTTCCAAGTTAGTTGAAAGAAGTGTAGCATACAGTGTCAATGTTCTGAGGCTATTTAACTGGCTTCTCGATGGCGCTACACAATTTCGAAACCATGCCTTGATATTCTCGAAGTTCCAAGACTTCTCAGTGGAGCTTCTTGATGCGACCACTCACGGTGCGACCTCGCACAAGTCACTCGGCTTGAGCTCCAAGGACCCAACATATGCCTCATTGTAATTTTGGTCATTCTATGTTTTTCCTGGACTTTTTCAACCTGTGTCATCGAAGTACACTTACTGCTGAATACAAATTATCAAGTTGTCCCTATTACTCAAATCTTCTACTGCTCCCTACCTCATTATGAACCACCTTACGTTCTGCTCAGTATAGCACTTTGTATCAGAGAGCAGTGGTGCTGGACGGGCAATCAGTTAACTATCATGCAACAACCTTGCACGAGTCTTCAGAACATCTTCACTGTTCAGAAGATCGCAGACCTCACGACAACAATGGTGAACAGAGCGAGTGCACCCGGCGATGAGCAGCAGCAATCGACAAAGAGTCCGGCGATGGAGGATCAACAGCATACAAACAACGATGCTCTTCAGTTAAACCAAGTAGCAGTGACAGCTTTTGCGGCACAGCATCGACAACCTCGATGGCCAATCTGGTGATGGACCCCTTGGGCTCAACAAATCCTTCGCCCCCACCGCTACACACTGGAACGACACATGGCGTGATAAGAGGAACCAGCCCAAAAACTCGCATCAACAAGGATTGGTACTAGCAACTGTCAGGACTCAAGAGCCTCAATACTCACCTGCTCCATCAACTCAATGCGGTGATGGATGAGCTTTGGAATTATTGTGCACGTGAAACAGTGCTCACCAAGTGGAATACTCAACTCTCGAATGAACCCGAGATTCAACCGGAACTTCTTGACCTGTTCGATTTTGGAGACTCAAAAGGACCGACGGTCAGGATGTGGCTGACAATTAAAAAGGTTTTGTTTTACCGCTGCTGGGGGTCAATAATGATGAAAGGAATACTGACCTTTCTGCCTTACTTTTGCGTGGCATTGCTTATATTTGTTGATCCGATCTAAAGATCATCCAAAGGCAGTGGGAGATTGGCAGAGCTGGATCAATAGCTAATGTGACCAATCTGACATTGTTGACCACAAGGATTCTACCTCTTGAGAAGATAAATCAACTGTGTCATGACTCCCTCATGCTACTGGAGACCTGGAATAAATTCACACATAAACTTCAGTCGCCCGCTTTGAATACATGAACAAGAGGTCTGACGTACACTACAAGATTCAAAGCTTCTGTCAGTAGTCCAGCGTGGCAGAGTACACGAGGTGATTTTGCAAAATCATCACCGACAGTGACTTCAACCCCAACAAACTCTGCTTCTTCAAAAACAACGGCCTTAAGCGAGATATTCGGCAAGACAACCTTCTGTAAACGATCACAACAGCCGATCGAGTTGACATTGTCAGAAGAAATGCTTGGATGCAGGATCCTAACATCTGACTATCCCAACGCAACAACGTTTCTCTTTTCAGAGGGAAGTCGCAGTCCGTGGCAACCTAGTCCTTGATGGAGATCAACGCCACCGACCAATGTGATCATCAGCTCTGCGACAATTGCAAGAAGAGGAGGCGACTGCCGGAAATGGCAACAATAGGCCAAAAAGGGGGGAGGAAGCCGCAAAGAAAGAATGAGGGGCCGGGAAACGACAAAGGAAATCAGTAGATGGCAAGGCTCCCGTTCAGTCAAAAAAATGTGCGCAAAATGATCGCCCTTCTGAGCAGCTCACATCACCACAGACAAGGGTTCCTGGGGTTTTATAGTTCAACAAGGGGTACGAGGACGACCAACCGGCGATACTACCACGAGTACAACTGAGGGGTTGTAAAACTCACGGAACGGTAGCGGCACTACTAGACAGAGGAGCTTTGCACAGTTTTGCAAGCAATGAAATGGTTTATAAACTAGACTTGCGGACCAAACCAGGGGTATATGAAGAAAAAAACCATTGATGGACGACTAATGATCTGTCAACTTCGTGAACCTTTCCGACGGCAAATCAGAGATCTGCACGTCGTAACAGTCTGGCAGACTTGTCCAACGGGCAACCAAAAAATCATCCTTGGATGGGATTTCCCATACCAACGCGATCCGCAAGTGGACTGGAGCAGCAGATCCATCTACTTCAACATGAATGGAAAAAAATGACATGTGTCTTTGGTGAGGCGACCCATGACGCAATGGTGGTAATGGGGAGCAATAGATTTGGAAGCGATAGAGGAAGGTGCAATAGTCATGAAATTCTAACCAGTATCTTTAGACATAGCCTACAGATTTCTGTGATGTGGAGCTCAAGCGTGGCTAGTCCACGTGGAGACAGGAGAAGCAGAAGAAGTCGTAAAACCCAAGACGACTATATTGGCCTCGACATCCAAAAGGTTTGTACCTGTTTCGGAACGCCCTACTTGTTGAGGATTTTGAAGGGGTCTTTCCCAACAAATGGCCTCGAGAGTTGCCTTGGCAACAAAACATTGACCACCAGATATAATTGTAGCCAGGAAACAGACCAAGAGTGAAAGGAATCCATCGGATGAGTGACCAAGAGCTGGCCGAACTCTAGAAGCAGTTGGACAAATTGTTCGGTCAAAGGTTCATCAGACCTTCTACGTCGTCCTATGCAGCACCTGTAACTGTTTCAAAAACAAAACTAGGGAGATTTGGATGTGCATGGTTTACTGAACATTTTTTGACATAATCATCAAGTCCTGCTACCTCTTCCGCGAGGACACGAACCTTATGACCAACTCCATGAGGCCTGAATTTTCACCAAAATCCACTTACATAGCGACCGTCATCAGATCGACATATCTGATGAGGACGTCAATAAGACAACATTGCACACTAGACACGGGCACATCGAATTCATAGTCATGTTATTTGCACTCACGAAACGCCCCTGCAACATTCATGACACCACGTACCTTGACGACTTTTTAGTCATGTATCTTGACAACATCCTGGTACATAACCACACCCTGGAGGAGCACAATGAACATCTCTGGAAAGTTATTGAGATTTTACAAAGAGAGAAATTCTATAGAAATCTCTTGAAAATTGATTGAGTTTGTGGGCTACATCATTGGTGGCAGACGGATCACCATGGACCCAAGAAAGGTGGAGACAGTCGCTGATTGTCTGACGCTGACCAATGTTCGTGACGTCCAAGTATCTTCAGGGCTTCCATAACCATCCATTTGTAACGGACTACGCTTGAGTTTCAGTCACTATCTCCGATCTCACTTGTAAAGTCACAAATTGGAATGAGAGGGATAACAAACAAGAAGCATTCAGCACTTTAAGAAACGTTGTGACCTCGGCGCCAGCCTTACAATTGGAAGATCAAACAGTGGACTACATCATTGTCACCAATGCGTCTGATAGACTAATCGGATCCGTTGTTTTCCAAGACAACAGTGGTGGAGAACAACCTATTGAAAAGGCAGCACGGGACAGAGCTAAACTAGACAGCACAAGAGAAAGAATGCCCAATATCGTCCATGAAATCAAAAGATGGTGATACTACTTAGAATGCAAGTGATACATTGCGCACACCGACCATCACGCACTAAAGTATCTCAAGACTGAGCCAAAACTAACTCATTGAAAAGATTGATGGATGGAGTTCCTTGAGTTTAACTTCAACTAAAAAACTGATAACCAACTTGGAAAGATAGACCCAGATGCTTTAATTTGGTGACCAGATTTGATGGCCGAGATCAACACACTAGTTGTGGAACAAGACTTGTACCTTGCCATGCTATTCACAGATGGTTACGAGGATTTTGAGGGTATGAAAACAAAAATTTCCGTTTGGACGACCCCTATTGGCGACAACGATTAACTCTCCAGGTCTTCATACCACTGAATGACGAGATGTGGTGGATGCTATTGGAGAAATGCCATGACACCAGTCCAAGTGGACACTTTGGTGAGGAGAAGATGCTCAAGAAGCCAGTGAAGTACTGGTGGGACAAGATGTAGATCAATGTGGTAGCCTCCTACAGATCATAGAAAACCTTCTGATGATAAGTGTATCGTCACACAACGCCACCTGGACTACTCCAACCACTCCCTGTTTCAAAGAAACTGTGGATCAACATCAGCATCAGCTTCATGATAGGATTTCCCATCCTCCCAAGGACTATGAAGCCATCCTTGCACTTAATTCCGACGACGACCACTTGTCACCGCACAAGGGACAACCCGGCTGTTTTTGAACCAGATTGTATTGCTGCATAGCATGCGATGTACGATCGAGAGGGATGGCCACTTCACTAGCCATTTCTAGCATGACTTAATGATGTGTTATAATGGTCGGATCCAACAGTCCTCCATCCTCAAACTGACTATCAAACTGAGAGGGCCAATCAGACGCTCAAACAGCTTCTCCACACGTCATGCGAGCCGCACGACACCGATTGGAAAGCCAAACTACCATCTGTCAAACTCGCGTACAACTCCATTACTTCCATCACGACAGATAAAATTCCTTTAGAAGTGGTCTACGGCAAACATCCCAGCACATCGGCAAGACATCAAATCCAGAGCAACATTCCCGAGGTTGAAATGGACCGATGGGATTTCTCCGGCATTTAGAAGGAAAAAGAAAAAAAAAAACCCTCATGAAGACACAATCAGCTTTGAAGCCAGTGGCCGACCGACATTGCCACGATCATGTGTCTCTCATCTCTAGTGATCACGTCCTACTCAGCTTGGAAAACATCAAACTCCACAGACAAGATTTTACAAATCTAAAATCTTGGTGGTTAAAATCGTTTTAGATCTAGCAAATGCAAATCCCTCTCATCGCTCTCCTTTACCTGCCTGAAAACATCACAATCCCTCCTATCTTCCACATCAGAAAGCTCAACCACTACAGTGAACCTAGCGCAAACTTCTCTGGAAGAGACGTCACACCTTAGCCTTGTATTCAAGTGGATGGCAATATGGAGTACGTGGATTAAGACAACGACACCGTGGAAAAATGACTGAGAATTTTGTCAAGTGGCACCGCTATGACGCCGTGCACAACAGTTGCAAGCCCTACGACAACCTCCGGGATGTCTATCATGTGATCAATGACTATTACTGCTATCACTGGCCTACGGTTGCTTACGTACCAGGACTTTGCAGCTAAATTATGGAGAAGTCTAATGTACCTGATATACACAAGTCTTTGAACTCAACAACTGGGTATTTGTGTCCTTCAGTTTATGACCCACCAAGCATCACCTTCAGGATTTCTACTCTGATCGGTCGAGGGCATTTTGGCTGCCTTCCCAGAGCGATGCTAGTAGTTTTCCATCAGATGATCGACATCTCAGAGGTTCCCTGCTTTTGTGCACAGCGTCAAAGAAGCGCCAATTGACCAGATAATTGGTCATTTTTCCATGTGTTGATGTCCGAGGATGCCTTCAATCAAGTTCTCTGTATCCCTGTCCACTTGTAGAGGAGGTGGAGGTGCAACGTCTTTGCCAGGGCAGTTCGTACTGGGGTCCTGGTGGTGCTTGATTTTGCTAATGTGGAAGATAGGACGGATTGACATGATATCAGGTAGGCAAAGTCAAGCGACGACAAGGGTTTGTATTCACTTGATCCCAAACAGTCTTAACCAGCAGGATTTGAGCTTTACAAGGTCCTGTCCTTGGAGTTTGATGTTGGTTGAGCCAAGGAGGACGCGATTGCCAGCATTGAACACGTCATCGCTGCAATGTCGGTTGGTTGCTCGCTTCATAGCTTCTTGAGCCTTCACGAGGGTCTACCGTATTTCCTCTCAGACACTTGCGAGGTCCCTGCTGTGGATGTCTGCCACGGGGATGTTCCTCTGGCTCTGTAATCCAGCCAAAGTAGTGGGAATTTCAATGTAGACCACAGTAATGTTCCTCTCAAAGGAATTTTACCAGTTGTGGTAGAAGTGATGGAGTTCTATGCGAGTTCGGCAGTTGGTAGCTTGGTTGTCCAAGTGGTGCTGTGCGACTGGCGTAATGTGCGGAGAAGTTTGATTGGTCGTCTTTGTTTGCCAAAAGGTTTGAGGGTGGAACGCCATTGATAGCTGGATCCGACTGGCATAGTGCATCATTAGTTCGTGCCAGGAATGGACAGTGAAGCAGTTGTCTCCATTGTTGATGATGGTACGTAGCACGTGGTGTAACCATACAATCTGGTTTAGAAACAGCTGCGCTGTTCCTCGTGTGGTGATGGTGTTTGTTGTCGGGATGAAGTGCGCAATGTTAGAAAACATGTCCACCACCTCGAGGACGGCGTCATAACCCTCGGGGGTGGCAGGCAGTCCCATCACAAAGTCCATGCTGATGTCGATCCACGGCTCCGTCGGGACAGGTAGGGATTGGAGTGCAGTGATGACCTCATGCATTGAGATTTTTATCTCTGATAGGTTTCGCACAATTTTCAAAACATTGACATGTCGGTCTGCATTGTGTCCTACAAGTAGTATTTTGCAAGCTTCTTGAGCATCTTGTCCTCGCAGAAGTTCCAGCTGGACTGGTGTTGTGGAATTCCTCTAGTAGCATTCATTTTAGCTCTTCGTTCGGAGGCATAACGACTCAACGAGTGAATCGCCGTCACCAGTTGGGATCATCAAACCAGATCGTGGTCTTGTTGTACCCGCCAAACTCCTTGTAACTCTTTGCGGATAGCCTAGAGAGGTACGGGTCTTGTTTTACGAGCAACATTTTGATCTTGGCCATTAAATCTGGTTGTCGAATCAGAGCATCTGCCGGATGTGGTTTTCCAGGCCGGTACTCGATGTTGTATTCGAAGTTGGACTCGAGGAACTCCATCCATCAAGGTTTTTTTCGGCTCAAATTTGGTTGATTTTTAAAGTGCATCAGAGTTTGATGGTCAATGTGGATGATGCATTGCCGGCATTTCAAGTAGCACAGCCATGTCCTGAACATATGCACAAGTGCGATCACTTCTTTTTTGTGCACCGCATAGTTGAGTTCCGGCCCGCATAGTTTTTGGGACATGTACATGACCGGTTGTTCTCCACTGACATCATCTTGTAGGAGAACGGCTATGATGGCTCGCTTGGATGCGTTAGTGGCCATGATGTAGTCCACTGTTGGATTTGCCAATCGTAAGGCCGGCGCCGAGGTTACAGAATTCCTCAAAAAGTTGAACCATTCTTGTTCGTTATCTGTTTATGTTCAATCACCCCAAATCCATACACTCTACGATGAATGTACGCACATGGTACATGTTTAACTGAAAGCAGCAGGCACCTTCCTACATGGATAGAGCCATTGACTGGAAACCTACCTTCCATGAGACACAAAGTAATGGAAGCTTCTAAGAAACACCCCAAATCCACTTTCTGTTGTAGGAAATTTCCTATGAATTCACCAGTCTTCATGAACGTACAAAAAAATTAGTACTCTATCTCATATCATTCCCCCAGACATGTGTGCTAGACAATGTACTTCCTACCC
>SZWC01015996.1:17284-45297 GCA_023375785.1 Penium margaritaceum
AATCAGCGACAGCCCAATCAGCACCGAGAGAAACGGCACGAGAAGAAGCAGAAGCAGCAGCAGTCTGAGCAGAAGGGTGAGGAGCGGCGTGTGCGGCAGCAGCTCAGCTTCAAGGCGAGCAGCCCGCGGGGACTTACACATGGACTAGGACACGCGCAGGAGCACGGGCGGCCGGCGGCAACGGCAGCGGCGTTTTACGGTCGGCAGCAACGGAAACACCAGTCGTTGGCAGCGGCAGCGGCAACGGCAACGCCAACGCCAACGGCAGCAACAGTCGGGCGGAGTTGTCGGCGGCATCGGCGGCGGACGGCGGCAACGGCAATTCACTGTGGAGTTCCAGCACTAGTGGTAAGAAGGTGTCGAGCCTGCTTCCTTCATGTTGCGTGTTCTTCGCGTACAGGTGCGGTGGAACCAGTGACAGATCGCTGTCAGATGCCAACATTAGGGGTTAGATGCGGAGGAAAGAACCAAGTATGGCAACCTGTCCCGTTCTCAGGAGCACGTCGCTTTCGCCTCACCCGCGCTTGTCGGTGAGGCAACAGGATCTGCTGAAGGATCCTGAGCCTGCATGTGTTGCGTCCCAGACTTAAACTTGTCCCAAGACTCAGTGAGTGGGCATTTACGTCATAACATTTGTGGCCAATCGAACGTAAACCTCAGATTGTTTTATCTGTTAATCCAGAAGGCATCCTATATTAAACTGACCAGAACGTAGGTGGTTCACATGGATGAGGTCCGCGTCAAAAGACAATTCAAGGATTTGGGACAAAGGATGATTTGTAATAAGCAATAAGTGTTACTTCGATTTCAGGTGTCGATTAAGTGGAGCACATGTATAAAATGCCGAGAATGATAATGAGGTGTATTTTAGGTCCTTAGCGCTAAGTTCGAGCGACGTCTGCGAGGTCACGCCATAAATGGCTGATTCGAGAAGCTCCACCGAGAAATCGGGGGCCTTTGAGAACATCAACGTGTTGTTTTTTATAAAGATTCATCACCTTCAAGACTTCAACCAAACAATATCCAAACATCAACATGGTTTGCGACACTTCTTTCAACGTTTTTGGAAGGTGGTCAAAGTTGTCAAAAAAAACATTTACAACGGGAAACCATAAATCAGGGCAGTTGGTCAAAATGCCCTCGGTCGAGCGGCGCCAAAATTCTGAATTTGACGTGTTGTGGGCCATGAATACGATGGCATAAATGCCCAAGAGGAGGACGGCTGGGACGACAAATCGGACCACCACATACAGATGAAGATGATGATGGAGTAGCTGAAGCGGGTGGATGAAGATGTGTTATGGCAGCAGGAGTAGAAAGAGGAGTGATGAAGGAGTCGAAAGGAACAAGAATTCCTGAAACTGAAGGCATGCTCGCCTCTCGTGTGGTAGAGTCTCCACTGGACGTCATACTCGGGGCAGGTACGGGATCGTCCCCGAGTATGGGTGTGCGAGATCCTGACAATGGAAAGCTCGTGCCAGTCATAGTGGTGCTCCCTTGCTCTGACGGTTGCTCCCGCGATGCAATCACCTCCCGTTGTAGCATCTCTACATGCTCCTCTAAGCCAGCGTAATCTGCCTTAGTCATGTGGAAATAGCCCATGTCTACCTCGCGTAGGATGAACTATGTCTCATTGGATGCTGCACACGCAGACTTTGGAACTCGCACATACAACTCCATCTACGTCTATACTACTGAAGACGATAGAGCCGGTGCCGAGAAGTTTCCTAGAACCTTCCTAACCACTTGTCGCGACACTAGGCGTCAGCGCCAGGTCAGCGTGAGACAACAGTCACAAGTTCGAGACAAAACTGCAAGGGTCTGGGTTGGGACACGAACAGAGTGTCAGGAAACTCAAACTGAATATAATTGCAGAGGGAGATAGCAAATGACAAGTCCACAGTATAAATACCTGCCGCGGCGCACGACAGGTGTCGCACGCGGCAGTGCAAGGTCTGTCCTAAAACCGACCCAAAAACACTATTTTGGCCGTAAATCTGCGCAGACAAATCAGAATGCTACGCCGTCTGAACCTAGAGATGCAGAATCTCAAGCCGGACGCTATGACTGGTCACACACACAAGTCCAGCACCGACCGGTGGACAGGAAATACAAAACATGCACATCGGGCTCAAGAGCCAGTCCACCGATAAAACTCTAGCGTCTGCAGAAAAACCGCAAAGCACCCCGGCAAGCACCCAGGGCGTCATGGCAGCTCTCTGGCAGCTGCTGGTGGATGGAGCCACCACTCGTCGGTGCTCCGGTGCCAGCTGCGTCCGCATAAAGGATTGACTGCAGAAAACCTGCAGGAGGTTCGAGACAGCATCCACGATGCTGGGGCAGTCATCGGTCAGCTCCGAGTGGAGGTCCGCCACCTGCCGACGCGTCGGCGTCTCCGAGGTCCGCATCTGGGATCATGTCGTCGTGCTCTCCTGTAGCGCTGCTCTCCTTGCCGTCGCTCGTGACAGGTGGAAGCCACACACACCAACACTCCCCCTGGCTGACACAACTGTCAACATAATGATGTCTGAGCGAAGGCAAGAGATGATGGCTCAAGGAACCAATCATATCAAGCACTGATCAAGCATACCACAGCACAGGATCTCCTCGTGACAATGGTGCGTCGCACCAAATGCCCCGGTCTCGACCATGCACGAAGTGAATGACACGCCTACGTGTCATACATGAGGCAAGAGAGACAGAGAAACAGGTCTCCTCGTGACCCCGAAAAACTGTCTCCGGGTGCCCGAGTCTCGACCACATCATGCATGGATCATACATAACACATGTATGCAATGGGTCTCCACGTCACACCGGTAGAACTCAACAGGTGCGCGGGTCTCGACCAGCATAACCTAGCATTGATCATACATAACACATAGAGGCAATGGGTCCCCACATCACACCGGTGAAACTCACCAGGTGCGCGGGTCTCGACCACCATAACCTGGACCATAGCATCGTGCTGCACCCTAAGTAACCTCGTTGTCCTCAAAAATGGTGTCAGACCAAAGTCCACACACAAACACTCCCCCGGGGCTGCAGAGGCTCACGGTACGAGCAAAGCTGATGGCTGCTCCCAACACAATCCGTGAGGAGGGAGCGCGGCTCCCCCATGGCCACATACCCCTGCATAGCAATAGCAAGGGTGACGACGATGCTGGTGGGATGTGTCCGCACAGAGCCTCACCCTGGAGCGGCGTCGTCGCTATCATCGTCATCGCTGTTGTAGTCGTCACTACTGTCGTCATCTGCTGATGTGACTGGTGCAGCGCTGAGGGCCTCCTCCAANACCCTAAGTAACCTCGTTGTCCTCAAAAATGGTGTCAGACCAAAGTCCACACACAAACACTCCCCCGGGGCTGCAGAGGCTCACGGTACGAGCAAAGCTGATGGCTGCTCCCAACACAATCCGTGAGGAGGGAGCGCGGCTCCCCCATGGCCACATACCCCTGCATAGCAATAGCAAGGGTGACGACGATGCTGGTGGGATGTGTCCGCACAGAGCCTCACCCTGGAGCGGCGTCGTCGCTATCATCGTCATCGCTGTTGTAGTCGTCACTACTGTCGTCATCTGCTGATGTGACTGGTGCAGCGCTGAGGGCCTCCTCCAAAACAATCGCCTATTGTATGGCCTCCAGCTGCTGAGCTGCATATCGCCTCGCGGCCTCCGCAGCGTCAAGGCGCGTGTGGAGCTCGACAAGCTCTGAAGCGGCAGTCAATTGGCTGGCTGCATCTACGGCATGTAGACGGTTAGTCGCGCAACGAACCTGACAGTGGACCTCGATAGTGTGCGCATCGGCACGAGCCAGAGCCTCCTATAGCCTCATGGTCTCACCCCGTAGGAAGGAGTGGAGTTGCGCGTGCTCGTCGCACAAGTCGACGTCCTCTACGTCAGTCGTCGACTGAAGTGCCGTCGGGCCACGAGGTGCTGGTAGAGCGGGAGTGCAAGACCATGAGTCGTCACGTAAGTCGTCTAGAGCTGTAGGAACAACTGCTGCAAAGACACCTGCTGCTCGTGACACACCTGTCGCTCGGCCGTCAGCTGCTGGCCGGACGTCGGCATGTGTAGGTACAGTTGCATCCACGGCGACGTCGTGGTCATCGAAGGTGCAGTCAGTGCCGTGGTGCTCCTCGTGACCCCTGGTGCACAGCCCATCATCCACCTGCTGCTGGAGGTCCGCTTGTCCCAGACGTGCATCCTGTAGAGAGCACTCGGCTGCCTTGAGACGCTTGTGTACATCCTCCATACACTCCTCGACAGCCCGTCGTGTTGGAACATCCACGATGTAAGTACAGCTGCTGGCCTACCGGAGCTCGACCATGAGACTCTGCACGTGCGCCTCCGCTCGAGCCACCGCTGCCTCCTGCTCGTCGACCGCGGAGCGTAGGCGCTCGGGTACAGGAACTGTAGCCACCATTGTAGCTGTGTCATCAACTGGAACCGCCATGGTGCCAGCGACATCGGTCAGGGCAGTGAGGGGACAGAGGTCCACAGCTCGCTCTGCATCCTCCATGACGCACACATGGACGTCTGCTGTCACCGAGGGGCCATCTCGAGCTCGTACCACGGCTACTGCAAATACAGCAGCGCACTGGGCCTCTACGTCTCCCTTCGACCTTGTGTCTGACCACTCCACAACGGACGACTGGTCCTCATAGAGGAAGTCTGCCTCGTCCTGGCAGTCCATCACCTCCTCCTGCTGCCCAACACTATCTGCCAGAACCACCTGGGCATCTGCTGTGGACCGAGCATCAGCATCTGTATCACCTGCTCGTTCTGTTGCTGCTCCTGGAACCATGGCAGCTGTCTTCGTACCAGCTAATGCGGGAGCGTGCACATCGTCGGACGTAGCTCCGGCATCAGCCGTCGTCACATCATCTGCCAAGGCATCAATGATCACCATCCCCATCCCTGACTCTGACTCAGCATCGGACCAATCCTCCTCTGACGAAGAGTCTCCGTCACGACAGGCGTCGCCCCCCGCCGAACACTGTGCTAACTCAGCCTGCTGTGTAACGTCATCCGCCTCAACCATCCTGCGCTCCACAGCAGTCGCCTCACCAATGCTGAGCTCCACCGTGGTCATCAGCGGACAAACCATCCCCCCCACGACTGACACCTCGGCAGGAGCTGTGGGGACTCGGCAGACCAAGCCAAGGACAGGGGACGAGGGGGTCTCGTCACGTGTGACTCCTCCCACAGTCGCATCTGGTATTGCAACCTGTGCGCGCCGTGCAAGACGAGTAGCTCGCCGCCGCGCACGACAAGTGCAAGAACGAGCGGTGCGACGAGGGGCTGTGGGTTTGTCTATCGGTATGATGCCGACAGCCTCTAAGACGGAGCTGAGGGCGATGGATGTAGACAAGAGATTCGGAATGCTAGCATCGTCGGCGGAAGGGATGCAGGATCGGGAGGAAAATGAGGATGAAGTGGGAGGCGACACCTGCGACGGAGTGACAGCTCGCTCGGAAGTCACGTGGTCAAGGAGCTGTTGGACCATGCGCTTGAGGTTCCGGACCTCCATGTGTAGGGCGGCCACATCACCACTGAAGGAGGTGGAGAGGATCGTACCCAAGGGGGATGCCACCCAGGAGGGCGCTGTCGGCACTGGCGCCAGCCATGCTGCCTATCTCGACAGTAATAGCACAAAAATCCTGAGGACAAGTAGGACTCGTGCTACGACTGCATGGACCACTGTACCTGTGGCGGCTGCCACGGCTGAGGCTCAGGCGCAGACCACGGCGATGGCAACGCCCACGGCCACGCTGCGCAGCTCATGTTGAGAGCTGAGCGTAGGTAATCTCACACACTCAACCCCGGTGGTGCAAAGCACCACGTAGACGGATACGAGTGCAGCAAAGTCTCTCAAACAGGCTGCAATGTCGTCAGTCAAGGTACAACCTCAGCCGTAGTGTGTTGCTACAATGTTGTACCCATTGACGATGGCGCAACTGTCGCGATGTGCGACCTCAAGTCGCCTTCGGTACCGCTGATGCTGCACCGGTTGTCGTCGTCAATAGACGGCTGTGGCCTCATGCCACCTTCGTTGTTGCTACTGCTGTTGCGACTCTCGTAGCGGCTGCTGCTACAGCGGTTCCCGTCGTCAGCAGACGGTATTGGTCTCAAGCCACACTAAAAAGTAAAATAATTATAAAAAAAAAAAAACAAAATTCACCCCCTTTGTTTTTCTTTTTTTTTATGGTGCCACCTCCTCGGATGCCCCCTTTGGGCTTTTCCTAGGGTGCCCCACCCGAGCCCCCCCCCCTCCCTTCTCTTTTATTTTCCGGTTTGGCTCGACCCTCACGGCGAGCACACTGGAGGGGGAGGCTCGCTCCCCCCCAGGCGTGCGGCCGGCCGGAGGCCGCCCGTCGGCCTCCCCAGCCCCTCTCAGCCGGCGAAGGGGCGGCGTCTGGCCAGCACGCGCCGGCTCAAGCGCCGGTGCTTGGCCGGCGCTGTCGCACCCTCCGGGGGAACGACGGGCCCGACCGACCGGACCCCGCCCCCCCTCTTGGGCGGGATCCCTCGCGTCGGGTCCCCCTCAGGCCCGACAGCAGCAGTTGCAGCAGCAACTGCTGTTGCGGTTGCTACAACAACTGCTGCTGCTGCTGCTGCTGCTGCTGCCTGCTGCTGCTATTGCTGCGGCTGCTACTGCGGCTCCTGCTGCGGCTGCTGCCTGTTGCTGCTGCTGCTGCGAATGTTGCTATAGCGGCTGCTGCAATTTCTCCCCGCCGCCGTTGCTGCTATGGCTGCCGCTCCGCCTGCTGCACGTCGCTGCTGTAGCTACTTTTGCTGTTGCTGCAATGCTGCTACTGCTGCTGCAATGCTGCTTCTGCTGCTGTTGCTACTGGTGCTACAGCTCGTGCAATGCTGCTGCTGCTGTCGCCGCGTTGCTGTTCCTGCCCGCGGCTGCTGCTGCCTCTAATGCTGCTCGCTGTCGCTGCCGCTGCTCGCTGCTGCTTCCGCCGCGAGCTGCTGCTGCTCGCAGCCGCCGATTCTCGCTCCGAGCTGCTGTTGCGAGCGAGCTGCTGCTGCGAGCTGCTTACCCTTTTTTTTCTTGTCAGAATGCCCATCCAGAAATGACTGCTACTGCCACCCGGTGCTGCTGCTGCTGCTTTGCTTGGCTGCTGGAGCTGATGACTGCCACAGCTCACCGGGTGAGGTGGACGGGACTACGTGATGATGTTGCTCCTAGAAACGGCTGCAACGAGTCCCAGGATACGGCGGCGGCGGTGACTCTCACTGTTGCTGCCGATGCTGCGTCTCTGCGGCGCAGCTCAGCGAGAGAGGTCTCGCGGCTCTGATACCATGAGAAGTTTCCTAGAACCTTCCTAACCACTTGCCGTGACACTAGGCGTCAGCGCCAGGTCAGCGTGTGACAACAATCACAAGTTGGAGACAAAACAGCAAGGGTCTGGGTTGGGACACGAACAGAGTGTCAGGAAACTCAAACTGAATATAATTGTAGAGGGAGATAACAAATGACAAGTCCACAGTATAAATACCTGCCGTGGCGCACAACAGGTGTTGCACGCGGCAGTGCAATGTCTGTCCTAAAACCGGCCCAAAAACACTATTTTGGCCGTAAATCTGCGCAGACAAATCAGAATGCTATGCCGTTTGAACCTAGAGATGCAGAATCTCAAGCCGGACGCTACGACTGGTCACACACACAAGTCCGGCACCGATCGGTGGACAGGAAATACAAAACATGCACATCGGGCTCAAGAGCCCGTCCACCGAGAAAACTCTAGCGTCTGCTGAAAAACCGCAAAGCACCCCGGCAAGCACCCAGGACGTCATGGCAGCTCTCTGGCAGCTGCTGGTGGATGGAGCCACCACTCATCGGTGCTCTGGTGCCAGCTGCGTCCGCATCAAGGATTGACTGCAGAAAACCTGCAGGAGGTTCGAGACAGCATCCACGATGCTGGGGCAGTCGTCGGTCAGCTCCGAGTGGAGGTCCACCACTTGCCGACGCGTCGGTGTCTCCGAGGTCCGCATCTGGGATCATGTCGTTGCGCTCTCTTGTAGCGCTGCTCTCCTTGCCGTCGCTCGTGACAGGTGGAAGCCACACATACCAACACATCCTCCTTGGGGTCAACCAAACTCGCAACATCTTGAGATGCTGGACAATCGGACGCAGCTGAAGGTGTGACATCCCGACCATAGTCGTGTCTTTCAGACAAGGAGAGATGAGCGGTCACATGCCAAGACAGAAGGAGGAGTCATGGGAGTCCGTGAAGCACATGGAAATGTCATTCGTGCATGTACTGCCACTCTCAGTGTCGTTGTCATCACCATGGTCACCAACAGATGCACACGAGCGGGCAGAGCTCAGCTCCTGCTGACGAGGTGACTCCATCCGCGTAGTCAGGTCTACTACCCTGTCCTCACCGGCTGGCGTAGTGGACACGGCTGTGAAAGACTCCAGCTCCATGACTGATCCAATGTTCGTCAAGGCAACGAGCAAGCGTAGCTGGCCCTCACGCATCGGCTTGCCGGGAAGACGGATCGTTGTCACCTGCTTAATGATGGAGTAGGGATCATCATCTAAATTCTTTATGTGTGTCGCTGCTCTGCCGTGTATACTGAAGCCCCCAAACTCTGGAAACATGGGCGACTCCTGACACTGAAGCTGGTCCTCAGGTAGCCCCAATGACTAGGTCGAGCGTGTTCTGTCTACTACAGAACATATACCAGTGACGTCTCTAAGTAATGCTGCTCTCAAAAATCCCTCGACGTCTAAAAGACCGGCTAGTCCACTCTGCTCATGCACTGCGACAATTGTTGGGCTGGTGTGAGCCTCGAACAGCAACGCCCCTAGAAGTCTGGAAAGGACATCCTGATCTGTACACGACTCCTGTGCCATTGCCGGGCACACACCAGTCTGAGACGTGAGTAGTATCCCCCAGGGACACAGGGCCTAGAGTCCTCCTGATGCAAACTGCTGCTATAGAACATCTGGCTCCTGCTTCAGTATGGATGTTGACCTCAATGACACGCATGTCTCCTGCACAACAACCTCCGTCGGGCTCGTGTGAGCGTGCTGCACAAACTCTCCTCAAAGTCCGGTAGAGGCATCCTGATCCAAATGAGACTCATGTGCCATTGCCGGGCCGCCACCGGTTGGAGCTACAAGTGGCACCACCCAGGGACGCCAGGCCTGCACTCCTCCTGATGCAACCTGTTGTAGTGGAATCTGGATCCAGCCCACATATGGAAGTCGAGCTTGATGAATGGAGCGACTACATGAAGAAACATCATCTTGAGGAAGCGTCGTGGTAGGAGAAGAATAGAGGATCGAAAGGAAGGTGGGAGCCTCAAAAACACTGGCACGTGGAGCTTGAGATAGACCATCGGATGAGAAAGGAGGAGAAGATGAAGGAAAGGAGATCAATGAGGCCGTCAACAAACTAGTAGCAGAAGCACGCTTGGTAACGACAAGGTCACAAAGCTACTGTACCATCCGTTGCAGGCCGTGGATCTCGGCAAATATGGTTGCCAAAGGTCCAACTGAGGGATCTACCAATGCCTGTAGATCCGCATGCTATGGAGGACGCATTCTCCGACGAGGCCGAAGCCAAGGTGGATGCGAGCTGCGAGGGCGCGTCCAGCATCGATACCAACTATGATGTCCATCACCACAGTTGTAGCAGGTAAACGCGTAGGATGCCTACACCCCTGACTGCGCACTCATCTCACGTGCTTGAAAACTGATAGGTGCCGAGGGCACCCGCTCTCGATGGTAAACACCAAACTGCAGGAGAGGAGGACACAGGTAGACATTGTCACTCCTATAGGTCACGGCTGTGGGGTCAGCAAGTGTGAGAAAACGGGACGAGTGGCACTACCAAAGAACATTCAGAGAAGGGAATTTTTCCAGCTACGGCTACTGGTCCGACTTCTTTGGCCGGCCCTTCCTCCCCTCCAAGCTCGCTCGCGCGCTTGCACGTAGTGCAAGCGAGCGAGGTGGCAGACAAGAAACCGACGGAGGGGGGGGATCCACCCCTCTCTCGCCGTCGGCCCCTCCGTCGGTCGGCCAACGGAGTCGACGGAGTCGAAAGGGGCCGACAATCCCCTCCAAGGGGCCCCTCAAGAGAGGGGGCTCCACGGGCCCCTCCAAGAGGGCCCTTCCAAGGCCCCACTTGGCCCTTAAAGGGCCCTATCAAGAAGGATGGATGGGGCCTTTGGGCACGCAGGTGGCAACAGAAGCTGCTGTATCTGTAGACGCAACTCTGATGGTAACTGGTGCTGGGGCTGTAGTGGCTATTGACAAAGCGGCCGCCGTTGTTGCTGTTGCAGCTTGTTGCTCGCTACTCTTGCCATTGCTACTACTACTACTACTGCTTGCAACTACTATTTTGGCTTGCAGCTGTTGCCATTGCATGATGCTGTTGCTAATGTTGTCGCTACTGCAGCGGCTGCTGCTAATGCTAGTATGCGTTGCTGTTGCTGGCACTGCTACCACTACTACCGTTGCTGCTATCACTACTGTGAAGCGACGCTAGTACTACTGTGTGCCGTCGCTGCTGCCACTGCTTCTGTTGTTGTTGTTGCACTACACAACAGCTGCGGCTTCAGCTACAACAGAGGTGCAACTGTTGCAAATGCTGCCACCCACTGTTGCTGCTAGTGTTGCCGCCGCTACTCCTATTATTGTGAGCGGTTGCTCTACCGCCACTGCTTCTGCCATGCGGCACAGCAGCTGTCATTGCTGCTGCTAATGTTACGTCTGTTGTTACCATTATTGTTGTTGCCACAGTCGCTATTGTTGTTGTGTGTTGCTCACTGCCCTTGTGGCATTCACGTGTAGTCACTTTGAGCTCCCTCATGCTGCTACAAGCACAGAGCCACGTAAAGTATTCTCTGAGTGTTCTGCATGTGTGCTTCTTCTACTTCTACTACTTTTATTGCTCACACGCCCCCTTGTGCTCTAATACCTTGTTTGAATCTAATGATGGCATGCAGGCCAATGCGGAAAACAAACATGAGCTCTGGATATGAGTGCATCGCAAAATGGAAATTATTTGGCTAAGTCTGGGACGCATAGTATGAAAGAACAAGGAGAGTCTAGTCCTGGCGGGCTTATGGAGGGATCCCGGCAGCCAGCCGCACCGAGGCCCGTCACCACCGCTGAGCCCAAATGAGTCAGCAAGGAGAGCACACTACAGAGACAATGCAAACAAAAAAGATGGTCTCCTTGAGGCACCAAAATTGCTCTCCGAGTGTCCGAGTCTCGACCACCAGGAAAATACGAGCAATGCTAGAAACACTTGAAAGTAGCGTCCAAACGGCTTTCCAGACATCGGAAGCACTACTATAGACACCAGGTCTCTTCGTCGCACCGGTACAATCCACCAATTGCATGGTTCTTAACCCACTGAGAAAACTCTCCTACCTCTCGACAAGCCAACCTAGCTACTGGAACGTATCGACCGCGTCCCGCCGGCGCTGTTGTAGGTGAAAGAGAAGTCTCGGGACACTCCGGAGGCTCGTCATGTCGTCACACTCTCCTCTATCCTATACCACCAACGTGGGGTACATGGGTAATCCATCGACGTCGATCGTGATAGTAGAAGCCACACATACCAACACTCCCCTTGGCTAACATAGCCGTCAACGCCAGAACAAATGAGCCAAGGAACAAAACAATAGTGTATGCAAAAATACGGTCCACACCAGTCAACCACACACGTGGTTGACTGGTGTAGACCGTAGGGGTTGGAGTAGACCACATGGCCTTGTGCAACAAGAGTTTTGTCTTTGACAAGTCTCGCACGATTTGCAGAAGGCGGGCACATCAGTCTACATATTGTTCCACGAGCAGACTTTTGCTAGCCTTTTCTAGAGTCTTGTCCTCACCAAAACGTCGACCTCACTGGTTTCCTGTCATTCTTCCAATCAATTTCTTCATAGCTCCTCATTTGGTGGGACAACAACTTGGCGAGTGAATTGTCGTCACCAGTAGGGGTCGTCGAACTAGAACTTTGTTTTTTTGTACTCGCCAAACTCCTTGTAGCCCTTTGTGAAGAGCCTTGCAAATTGCGGGTCTCGTTTGATGAGCAACGTGTTGATCCTGACAAATAAACCAGGTCAGTGACTCGGAGCATCCGCTGAATTAGGTTTTCCAAGCCGATTCTTGATGTCGTAGTCCAAATTGGACTCGAGGAACTCCATCCATCAAGTTTTTCCACAGCTCGGATTTGGCTAGGTCTTGAGGTGTTTCATAGAATGATGGTCAGTGCGGATGATGCATAGCACCGCCATGTTTTGAACGCGTGCACCACAACGTGGATTTTCTTATGCACCACTTATTTGTGTTCCAACCTGCATAGTTAAAAAAATGACAAGTTGTTCAACGATGCTGTTGTCTTTGAGTAGTATAGCTCCGGTGGCTGGAACAAAGGTTTTGGTGGCCGCAATGTAGTCCATCGTCCGATCTTCCAATCATAAGGCTTACGCCTAGGTCAGAGTGCTTCTCAAAGAGTTTAACATCTCTTCCACTCACCGGTTTTCATAGTGTGATCAAAGAGAGGCTATGAAACTCAAGCATCATCCTTCACAAATTGATGATAGTAATTCCATAAACACTTAGAAGTCCTGAACATTTTTGGACGTCTGTGAATAAGCGTGATTGGTGATTTGTTTTTCGCCGATGATGTGGTCCAAAAACTTGATCGAACAACGATTGTAGAGCACTTCGAGAACTTTTTTTAAGATTCATTCATCTGTAAAACTTTGTAATCTTTTCAAAGGATTCCATTGTGTTGTTTGACACCATGATGTTGTCAAGGTACACGCCAATAAAATCATCAAGGTACGTGCATAATATTTTGTTCATCGCCGCCATAAAATATGTAAGGAAGTTTGTGAATCTAAATAGCATAAGTTTGACATCAAAGTGTCCTTATGTGGTATAAAACTCTGTCTTTTTTACATTCTTGTCACATACGTGGATCTGATGATAGCCGATGTGTACGTAATTCTACTGAAGATTCAGGCCCCATGGAGTTGGTCCCAAGTTTCTTTAGCTAGCAAAAGAAGGTAGCGGTTTTTGATGGTCATGTTGTTCAGTGCTCGGCGGTCCATAAACATCTACATATCTCAAATTTTCATTTTCACAAAAATTACAGTTGTCGCGTATAGTGACCTAGAAGATCTAATTAACCCCAAACCGAGCATCTCCCCTAGCTGCTTCTTGAGTTTGGTTTGCTCGTAATCGCACATCCGATAGGTTCCCTTCACTACTAGCCTTCGTTGTCGATTGTGGGTCTTTGAGATGGTCGATGTTCCATTGCGGAGGTAGCTCTCGAGGCAGTTTGTCCAGGAAAACCGTTCTTCAACTCCTCCATGAATGTTGCCTCCGGTACGATTGCAAACTTCTCAGTCATCAAGGTTGACGTCGTCGTTTTGGCAACTGCTAACTCTCCTACTTCCCATGTCTCCACGTGGACTAGCCATGCTTGAGCTCAGTACTTTGGGCACCTTTTCACCACGTTCAGAGATGTTGGTTGGCATTTGGTGGATGCTACAACTTCCTCTACTACTTCCACCTCTTCAGCTTCTTGTAACCTCTGTAGCTCCGTAGGTTGCTCGACAAGAGGCATGTGTCATTGTTTGCTAGCAATGCTAGTGTAGACTGATCCGCTACTCCAGTCCACTTGCACATTGCATCGGTAGAAGAAGTCTTGCCCGAGGATGATTTTGATGTTACTCATTTAGGAGTTTTGTAGACTATTACATTGCGCAAATCTCTAATCTGCATTTGGAGTACCTTGTGAAGTCAACAGATCTAAACTTGTCCATTGGTTTCCTTTCAAACACCCCTAGCTCGGTCTGCAAACCTAGCTTTGCAACAAGTTCTTTGCTTTTGAACAAATGAGAAAATACTCCGTCCAGTAGTTCTAGTACCCTTCTCCGACTTTTGTGACTCCTCGATTGTACTCGTAGCAGTATCACCGACTGGTCATCCTCGCACCCCTCGTCAAACTTTGCGATCTTAGCAACCCTTTTCTACACCGATGTGAGCCTGCCGCTAGTTGGTGACAAGGGCAAGGGGCTAGAAGTCTCATCTTCCTCTTCTTTGGGCATCATGAGTCCACGGTTGCAGTCACTTGCAAATGACAAGCTTTGTCGGACACTGGATATGATGCGCCACTGGTAGTAGCATCAGACCGACATGCACAAAAGATCGTGGAGTTATGGAAGGATTGTTTGGGAGCCTCACTGTAGACACCACAAAGACCTGCTAGAGCTAGACCATCCGTTCAGCAATCTACATCTTACATAACTCAGCGACCTTGGCACCTCTAATCATAGGTTAACATTTTGGATGAGGAGGTGATAGAGGATGAAACATGTGAGGATAATATTTGCGTCCTTGAGGAGCGCACTCGTAAGCTGCGTCTAGGGTCTCAACCTCTTACCTCGTCACCTTCTAAACATCAAGACCAGCCACGTCGTTTAGCACTATTCACCTTTTGGTGATGTTTCCCTCACTGGTGGTCTTCCTATGCCTTTTCTACCATCACCGGAGCCTGAGGTCACCTCCCCACACAGAGTAACCGAATGACTTTGAGACACCTCCACCCCGTTATGATAGCGACGAGGGCTTTGATTGCTACGAGACCCTATTTCGGGTCTGGGTTGATTCTAAGGACATCTAGCCCTACAACCAGAGCAAGTACCAGACTCGTGACGCTCATCTGGTCCAGAAAGCAGCAAGAGCGATGCGCAGTCTGCTTTATGCCATGCCGCAGGAGACTTTGGTCAACTTTCGCCCCTTTTGGGTGAGGCCGAGACCGGGAGTGGAGCAGACCCACACTAAGGCTTTGACTTGGTCCTAACACTGCTTGCCATAGAGACCCATGCCACGAGGGCGGTGCGCCTTTGTGAGTTCCAACCCCTCCGCCAAGGTTCCATTGGGCACACATCAAACTATTGATGATGCACAATGAGTCATTACACATCTTAGGAGCGGTGGCGGGATGCAGCTGTAGACAATTGACGCCATCAAGTGGGGACGCTCTTGGGCCATGTAAAGCTCTTTATGGGCTTTGACCATGTAATCCTCTCAAAGTTGTCGCAATCTCCACAATTGTTTCCTTGGACTCATCACTAATTTATCCAGGCGAGATCGGCTCACGAGGCTGTTGTTGCCCATCAGCGAAGCCTACTTGTTGCATCAGTGATTACAACTTCTCCTTCACCTCTGTCCCAATGCACTTGTGCCACCACCACCGCTTCCTCCTCCTCTTCCTCTACCTCTACCCTAAGCACCCAGGCTCAGGGTGTTGTGGTAGCGGCATAGGGGAAGAAGAGGGAAAAGAGACGTGGTAAGGAAAAGCATATAGTAGTAGCAGCCAATAACTAGTGGCAGTGAATGTTCTGTCCACAATTACAACTGTGGGGGCGCTCATCGCTACACAGAGTGTGAGCAGCCCCTTGATTGGCCTCGAATCATGCACGACCTCTAGGAGACGCATGCGTAACGAATGTCCTCCAGTGATGCACGGCCCAGTCACGTTGCACCCAAGACAACAAATACAACCGCTTGAACATGTACGAGTGGTGATATGGACCCTCAGGATCGCACGATCACAGAGATTTGTCAGATCTTGGTGCTTTGCATTCAAGTATGTGCGAGTGTGTTGTCATAGCCAAGTGGTTCCTAGAAACATTCTCATATTGTGTTTGTTGCTCATGATGGTGCTTGAAGGGGGGCTCGGTCAGCCCGTGATGAGGATGGACCTTAAAAAAGTAACCGACTTAAGGAGTCACGGGTCAGTGATGTTCGTTGTTTACCTGAGTCCTCTACTTCACGTCTAGCATAGGCAGAGTGTTCTATGTCGACGACTGGTCATGAGGCGAGTGGCACCTGAATTATTGACTTTTGCTGCTACCCATCACAGGACTTGTCGTCGAGCTACGTATGCAATGTCGCATTGTGAATGGTCGCTTCAAGCAACTCTGTTGAGAAGTGGGGGGGGGTTCGAGAACATCAAGGTGCATCTTTATGAAAGAATGGCATCATAGAAAATCAACCAAAGTTATCAAAACATCAACACGATTTGCAGACTTGCTGTCGACAACTTTGTAATGTGGTCGAATGTGACAGAAAAATCCGGGAATGAAACACAAGAGGGCAATGCACGTGGGCATAATGCCCTCGGCCATCTGGTGTAGCAATCTGGAGGTTGAATCATGGTCAGCTTTTGATGCAATGAAAGTTTTACCAACTTACTCAGTTTTTGTACTCGTGTACCTCAAGGACGTAACAACACATAAGCGAAACCTTTTGTTTAACGATACATGTAGCTCAAAGTTATCATTGAAAGTCTTCCAAACTCTGTAATTTATGATGCTTTGGTCTTTAAAGGGAGAAAAACACGTTTGTAGGTTTAAGAGATCAACGATAAATTAAAGAGGAAAATAGCGTAAATTTAAGATGGAGGTCTGAATAAACCAATGAAAGGTATGACTTGTGGTAAAGAGGTTATCCTAAGTGCCTGGCATTCACTTGGATGCGACCCTTGCTCCAGTGGAGCATTATAGCACTCTACATGCGCTCTTTAGCCTCTGTCCTCATCACAACGTGGACGCATGTTTGAAAACCTTGCCTCCTCTCGTTTCTTCCTATGGATGGAGCTTGAGAGAAAAACATTAGCATGACACTCCCCACATTCACCAAACTACATATGTCTGTAGCATGGGAGAATGGTCCTCGGCAGTCCTTAAAGTAGTGCTTACTATGTCCGCACTAATGATTCGCACTGGCCATTGGCTGCTTAAGACTTTGGATGTGCCTTAGATAGAGGAGCTCTAGGATATCACAGTCTACCTTCGCATCATTAGTTCCCTGATGTACTTTACCAAGACAACAAGTGTTGACAAACAATTCGCAATCGACTTCTCTTTCTAGATCGTATGGTTTCCATATGTATGTCACCTAGAGATTGCACTTTGTGTCGTGAGCTATGCACTCTCCACATCATGAGTCAACTGTTACTACCACGTGCAGTCATTCTTTGTCATTGACAGATTTACGGGCAACTACTTGATGCATGGTGTGGATACGCATTATCACGCATGCTATTTCTGTTCATTATTACGTCAGCTCCATTGTCCTTATTTGGTAGGTAATCTTCTTCACAAATGGTAGAAAGCAGGGTAGTGTGGTGGAGAGCTCCAACGCGGCTGAGAATATTGTGCTTGGCATAGTGATGTGTGAGAATGTATGGCAACACCGATGTCTACAACAATTGCATGTATCTGTCTAGTGCATTTCCTTGCATTATGATAGCCAAAGCATCCAAGCAATTGTAGAGCATGATGGTATGCATCACACACGTAAGAGGCATCTCAATGGCAGGCATTGTTTTGTTAGTGAGAGAATTCTGACACCATTGTCACCACCATGGTCTTCCCCACCACGTCTAGGTTGATAAGAAAGAGTAGAGGAATGGTTTTCTCATGAAGGCACCTCCTAGAAACAATTTGAAGGCTATGGTGCATGCACGAGTGTCTGGAAATTGTGGTGTCATTGCACCTTCCCAAGATGATGTTGCTGATGTTCATTTCTCCGGCCGTTATACGTCAAATGTGGTGTCTCTCACACCCGCGTCATTGCCAGTGTTGTGTCTCTGTGTGTGTTGCATGTGGATCATGAAGGTGTGTTCTTATGTGTTTTGAAAACATGAAATGACCCCATGGCCTGCCGGAGATACTTATCCCATGCAATTGACTAACACGATGGGTGGTGTGACACTCAAAGGCATGGGCACACTAACTACTCGATAGACCATAGAGAACGCAGTGGTGAGGTCAATGTCACTAGGAGGGCAGTAGGCAAGTACCTAGATTCTTGTACTGAGTTTATTGGACAAGAATAAAGAGAAACCCCTGGTGAATACACATACACCTCATGCATATGGACAATGACTTCTATTTGAATCTATGGTGGTGTGTTGTTTGTGACTTGTCATTAGGGAGGGTGCATATCTCTGGGCTTGATGTCGTTGGTATCTCCCTGTAGCACACGTGTTGTGTGAAACATCAAGAGATCAAAGTTGAGTCCCATAGCTACAATATCCCCCACGCTCAAAGAGTGCTCGCCACTTGCTCAAATAGAGGATTTTGCCTCCACTTCTTCTCACATCTTGCCAAATTATGAGTAAGAGTGACATGTTGTACCCCATGTCAATTGCTTGCATGTCCTTGTGGTGGAAATCCATGCTCTTTTGCATACCCTCATTGCCCATACTGCCTTCTATCCTAACATAATTCAACAAAAATTTTGAGACATCACTAAAGGAACAAGAATGGTTGGAGCTATTGGCCAAAAGTCTCTAGACGTGTTGTCATATAAATCCACAAAATGGACATTTAGTAGGCTAAGGGTGGAAGAACAAAACTAGCGACATGTAGATTTTAGGAGCTCTTGTACATCAAGGACGTTACATTTCTCTGAGTTTTATCTACAACATTTTCTTACATTACGCGGCGATGGATGATGCTACTTAAACTAGCCATTAATAAATATTTCGGGCATCTTCTTGGGTTCATAAAGGCTCAAAGCACGTGTGTGTTTTAGCCCTCGTTTTAGTCACAATACCTTATTGTATGTGTCAGAAGATTATTTCAATCACGTCTTTTGCATCCTCATATACTTTGATGGGTTGTGGTGAGAAGATTATAGAAAGCGGCCTAGCTTCATGATCCTGAATTGTCAACAATGCCTTAGTTGGCATCACACTTCTATGAAAGTCACGGATGAGAAGAACAAAGATCAAGCTAGAAGATACCGTACTGCCACATGAATTCGTCTTGTTAAATAATTTTGGGGTCGCACAAAATTTTTGTTTTTTAAATATTATTGGATTTGCACACGATTATAACAAAATATGTGCGAACCACATACAAAAGGAACAAAATTTCAGCCAGCATGGTCGACATCCCAAAGGTTGTGCATGAAAAACTTTGAACCTAGGTCAGAAAGGTCCTTCTCAACCACGTGGCGGGAGTAATAAAGCGCACTTTTGAATTCGTTCTTGCGAAAGCTTGAACTGGTCCACGGATAATTAATAAAGGGTTCGGTCACGATATACCCAGTTTTGAGAACTATGTAGCTGATGTACCAATGTCACAAAAAAGTAACGCATCTGACAACGCCTCACAGAAAAAAACCCATATGTCAACGACGCACGGAAAATAACGCATATGACAATGGCGTACATAAAATAACGCATATGCCAATGTTACACAGAAAATGCCTGAGGAACCGAGAAACACTAAAAAAGTCATGTTCCCGCCACATACCATGTAGCATTGATGCATGACATGATTTTTGTCATTTACTATGTCTGAGATGAATGCACCATTGCACTTTTTTCCAAGTTAGGTCCAAAACACATGTTGTGATCCAGCATGAAGAAAGGGGTGGACGGGTGGTTGATTTTATTGCAGAGGCTGGGCGGGTGGTTGCTTTTGTAATGCAAGGTGGGCGGATGGTTGCTTCTCTTTTCAACCACGGGCGGATTATTACTTTTCTTCCAAACGACGAGCGGATGAGAGTCACACTTTGTGTTTTCTGGGTATCTGAGCTATTTCACCCATTGATAAATTGTACACAGAAAACTATAAACTTATTTCATTCACACCAATACGTGAATTTGTTTAAAAAATCATCATCTATGCACGAATTCATGTGGCGGTAGGTACTTACATAGTCTCAATAATTTGCATGGAGAATGAAAACTTGAGAGGCCCAGAACAAAAGTAGTTGTCGCAAGCACCACGCAAATTGTGCACTTGGCACGTTACATCAGCCTAAAGTATTGCAAAGGCACAGTTGTGGGGAAAATTCTACACACGATCTTCAAGGAGTGTTCTTTGAACATGGAGAAGCACAAAAGGAATATGGATACAATGTACATGCACATGTTTGGTTCTACTTGCGGTCCACAAGTAAAAATGGGCCAAACAACCATTTAACCAGTAGAATCCTAGTGAATGAGGGTGAGAAACCAATGCCCCACAAGGAAACACATGGTTAACATCAGATTAGCTGTTGGGTTGATCATGTTTCCAAGGATGTCAGCCGAGCACGTCATAGGGTGGTCATCATGGGTGGACCAGTTTCGTTGCCATTAGGGACCTGCACAATCATGGTCACCAGCCAAGAGGTTATCGGAAGCTGAGGTTGAGTGCACATACACATGAAAAGGCCAAACACCCCTCCATGACTTGGTGGAACACATGTCCATACAACTGCAACCAATTATGTGAGAATGAAACATAGTTAGTGACAAGCCTAACCTCCATGCTCATCCATCACCCAATGAAGGAATCGGTCCCATGGTTCAAATGACCATTCTGAACTTCACATGCGCTAATGCTTGTGTTCAAAAGTCAGCCTCCTACATGTTTATCTCCACCTAGAGGAAAAATATCCGCCACACCAAGTCATGCACGAAGTGATGCCCAGACGTTATGAGCTTTGTGCGTCATGAAACGCAATGGAATCTCTGTTTGTTCAAGAGAGAGAGAACTCTAGTTGTCACATCGTGATACAATGGCAGGTAAGGACTTTTGTGAATCAAAACACAAACATGTCAGCTGGACAACCAAAGCAGCAGTTGCAACCAGTGTGACATGTTTAGCATTTGACAAGCTGTTGGTTGTGCATCCGTATTAGGTGATTCCCCCCAAGACAACGATGCTACTGAGGATTGAGGCGTAGTTTGTTGAATTTCTCCTGTATCAGCTCTTGATGAAGTCCTTTTCAGTGACCAAATTCAAGGACCACTAAGCACTCTACGTACAAGGATAGCCGAAGGCACGGTGCAATGATCACCTACCGTATCACTTGCAGAGCATTTTGCAATGATATAGACATCACAAAAACCGTGCGAGGAGGTTGGTGATGTCAAGATGGGTGGTTATGATACGATACATCAGCAATCCAATGTCATGTAAGATCACGTCCACTATCTCCTACACCTGTGCCGGTCATCAAATTTTAATGTGGCATGTTTGCCAGGTGTTCCAAGTGTGGAAGTTACGGGGACTAGAGCATGGAGAGAATTGCTCCCCTAAGATGTGAGCAAAACATGCGTGGTGGAGCAATATCATATGTCTCTCACGATCACGATCAATTTTCATCTCAAAAAGGTCTTGTATTGGCCCCAAGTCCTTCATCTTGTACGCAATATGAATCATTGTCTTGACCTCCTTTGCCACCTCCAAGACTGGATATGCAATGAAGAGGTCGTCGAAAAAGACAGTCAATTATGAAGGGTGCTTGTGCCTTAATTGACAAAGCGTGGTGGATTTGCCTCACTCTACATTAAGCGAGCTCGCTCTAGCATGATTGTCATATTCTAATTCGTAATGAGACCATTTCTTTGGCTTAAACAGGTCTTCGTGGATGCACCTGATTTGATGACCCAAGCGGTCATCAAATCAGGGAGGCTTGATGATGTAAATCACATAATCTGGCTTCCCATGTATGCCCAATGGTGGGGAAATCACCCCATGCATTTCTAGTGTACTCCTATAGTATACCCCAAAACCACGCACTAACACCATACAATCAACAACATTTGCACAAAAACGGTGTAATCTCCTTTTTTTCCCACCTTTTCTACTCCCTTTGCCTCTCGAGAATTCTATGTATCCCTTCACTTTCTCTACACCTCCCTCTCTTTCCCATACCCTCCTTCTCCCTCTCTTTACACTTCTCTTCCTCTTTCCATCCGTTAATCTCTTTCCTTCTATTTGCCCATTTCTCTCTTCCCATACATCTTTGTCCCTCTCTCTATCTCTACAACTCTATATCTCTTTCCCTATCTTAAACTCTCTCTCTCTCTCTCTCTCTCTCCCTCTCTCTCTCTCTCTCTCTCTCTCTCTCTCTCTCTCTCTCTCTCTCTCTCTCTCTCTCTCTCTCTCTCTCTCTCTCTCCCCCTCTCTCTCTCTCTCCCCCCCTCTCTCTCCCTCTCTCCCTCCCTCTTTCTCCCTCGATGTCTCTCTTCCTTGCTACCCCCTGCCTTCCAATGCAATATTATATGTTATTGTATTCAATTTTCTGTTCGTTAAACACAAGCCTTTTGCCATAATTGGTTGTTCTTTCTTTCACAAGGAAAACCTATGCATTAGTAGTTACATCTATACTAGTAATTTGCTTTTACGAAGGTGATGTGTTTTTATTGAGTTTTTTAACTTATTGAATATGTAAGCGTCTTCTTTACTCACCTGTTCGAGAAAGAGGTCGCGCTTGCTCAGGTTGATATAGTGGCCATCGCGTCATTGTTACCGGTGGAAGAATGACAGTCGTCATTATTTAGCGGTTGAAAAGAGGATGGGCCATTGTCTCGCTGATGTGATTGTTGTCGCGAGCTCTCAGAGGGACTCATTCCGTTGCTAAGAATCTCTAGTGCGAGGCATACGTTACATGGGTCAGTGCAATCAATTCTTGTGACAAAGTGCACTTATCAAACCTAAGGAGTTTGATCATATAACTTTTTAATCCAAAACGGCTTACAATGTTATTTGTCTCCATGGGTACTTGATTTGCAAAGATTCGGATGTGCAAGTTGCATAAGTAACTCAACACAAGAAGGGCTTTTGTCCTTTGTGCTGAGCAAGCACATATTCCTAGTAGGGAATAAAGTGTATGTTTTATAGGAACCTTTCTTTCATAACCCAGTGGCCTTTTCTACACATGATGTTGACAATTGCATTCATGAAAGAAATAATTTTTCAAAAATATGTATAATCTCATCGTCAGCATTAAAAAAACATTCCATTCAAAGAGTATGATATGTTTCCATTTATCTCTTGAGAACCAATACATCGTTGCTTTGTGTCCGCATAGCCATAACCGTTGAATTATCCCTCCTTGGCTTTGTTTCTTCCTATTGCAAGAACATTCATCAACAACAGCATAGTCCACGATAATGGCTGTTTGCAAAAGTTCGTGACGAGTCCCAAAGGAATCTTTGATCCAAGTATTGGAGAACCGGACCTATGTTTGCATTTTCGAAGTCAGATATTTTGACCCGCAGCAAGTAGGTTTGCGGTTTCTTGATGTCTATCATGGGTTGCAAACATCAGTGGATAGTAAGTAAGAATGCACGACTATTCCATGCAGCACAGCTATTTTGAAATATGGTTGCCGCACACTGAGTGCGTGATAAGGGCACTTTTGCACTTGTTTCGAGTGCACTTGCCACATGCACTAACCCCATGCTTTGGGGCCATATGTAGACCAACTTGGGAGGACTGGAGTGAAGAATCACCCGTGTCGCAATAGGAAATAACAGAGATATCCGGGGGAAATGACAATACTCTCTCATCGGCAGGTAGATGGCCGTCAAGAAAACATGAAAAGCTTCTCAGAGCAATGGACCAGACTGCTCCAACGGACGATTTAGATAGCGACACAAAAAAATGGGACTTATGACTTCTGCTTGAATTGAACTACGTCGACAACACAAAAAGAATCTTTGTACATCTCTACATCGTAGAGCGGATTATGGACTCAAGGAGCTACAAGATCTGGATAGTACATACTTCACCCAGCTCGGCATCTCTTTATCCGTCTTCGTATACGATTTCACTTTTGTATGACGACATTTTTTTGACCACATAATGATTGGCCCTAAATACAAAACATAAGCACACACTGCTATAAGAACCAAAGAGATGCGGTCTTTCCAAATTGAATTCCTTCTAAAGAGTTATGTATGAGCCAAATAAGCCAAAACCCAAATCGTGATCAGAAACGCGAGACGAATTAGCGCACTGAGTGTACTTTTCGTCTCTTCTGCGTGGTGATTAAGTGCACTTGCCACATACACTACCGCAGCGCATTGTGGTCCACCCTAAGGAGGGAATTGGCCTGCCAATTTCGACAAAATAAACAAGGTGTCATTAAACGCCTACGAGCCGCCTTCTCACTGTCAGAAAAAGCTCACGTTCTGGTTCATGCCAAAGTTGCACCCATCAACTCGACTCTGAACCCTAAACCCCTCATCAACCTCAAATTTTGCCCCTCTCAATCCCTATCACATTCATGGCATCAACACTCTCCTCCTCAACCACCTACCTCTTCGGGACGAGATCTCACAAGGGCTACGCCTATCATCTTTAGACACTGCCTCTGCCCCTAAGGCAAGAGGTGGCCTAGGCGTAGTTAGGCCACCAAAAGTCCTTGCATTGGGTTTTCACCTTCTTATTTCCAGCAGTCGCATTCTTGACGAAAGTCTTTGCAAAGAACACACAACATTCTTCACACAAGTATTTCTAAAGAAAGGTGACTTCTTACTCTTTCATCTATTTCTCAACAGCTTACAGCTGTCCTCCATTCACCCTTGATTGCACTTCATTCTGAAACGATTTCTTGCCTCGAGCCATAATACACCGTCCCCACATCTCCTCTTTGGAGAACTTGCTCAAGGACGCGGTGCCCTTTGGCATCCAAGCATCAAAACTTTGGCTTATCATGTACTAGATCACACCCGGTGATGTATTCTCCCAACTTATATCTTGTTGCAATCTCCCATACTAGGCAGTCATATGTGAAGTATGTGACTATCTCTTGGGCTCAAATCCACCGGGAAAGATTGTAACTGCCTCGCACCCTCCACCCTATACGTGGCGTTACCGTTCAAGCTGTAATTGGACTCTCGCCCTCCATCCTCTTTCTCCTCCCCCCTTCCTCTCTCGCCCAACGTCAAGCCCTCCCGAATTCCACCCACAGCGCTAGGCGCAACATTACGTGACATAAAACAAGGCAGTGGCACCAGCTTTTGTTTTGGACAATAAAAACTTTACAGGGCTCTATGATTGCCAAAAGGTGCCTTCATGCCGCTTCCCGGACCCCCTCACAAACCTTTTGAAAACGTGATCCCACTTCCTCCAACCACACACCATCAACTTCTCTTACAATTTAGATTGCCAATGGAAGTCCCCGCACCAAAGATCCCCCCGAAATTATGACAACACTACGATACATTTTTTTCCCCTCATTCTGGTAGCCCATCACACACGATTTTCAAGCCAGACTCAAAGGGTCCCATCATGTTTTACTGGTTAGTTGAAACCACTGAATACTGTTTCCTTCCATGTTTGAGGGTACATTGGCTCATAATCCACTTTCAAAACATACACATAATCCTCTTGAGACCTCTTTCACATCCAATTTACATACCCCCCCATCCCCCCCCTTATCCCTTCGCTTTGACTCAGCTTGAGTTGTCACTCCCATACACCCTTTTCCACCTCAATTGACAAGAATGTTGGGCAGAATACTACTCATCTTGGACTCTAAAAACTATTCAAACGTTATCTAAATCCCTTTCATGGCATAGATGGCTCATGGCCTCCGAGATTTTTGTATGAAGAAGCATCAATGCCCTCTTTTGCATACACTCATTTGGAAAATGAAATTCAATGCCGCCTCTGACTCCCCTCCTTCCTACCCTATGGTGCAAGCACCCCCATCCTTATTCTTACCCTAATAAATACCATCGTTTGGTTCTGGGGTCTAATCCCCAGGCTTATTTCGGTGCCGATGTAGCCACCCCTGCCGAACCCGGTTGCGATCTGCTTCAAAACAAAATTGTTGTGAGCAGAACACATTCTCTTTGCTGGTGATGCTTACGAAGCAGTCAAGCAGTTACGATAAAATGGAATGCGCCTTGAGCGGTCGTCAGGTCCTAGTCCGCAATTAGATGGGTTCGATCCGGAAACACTACGACGTACGAAAACATTCGTGTTTTTCTTAGTTTTGCGTCTCACTTGAGGACAAAAGAGCTGCACTTTCCACCGACACTGTTTTGACTGTACTTGTGGCGGTGTAGCCGACTTGCAGGAGGACAGACTGTGTTCGCGCGCGAATGGTCTCCGTGTGACGTGGGGATCTCCTGACACCGTCAGGATCGCAGGATTTTCCAGGGAAGAAGGCACCCCCAGCGTCAGAAATTCGCTGCGGGACATACTAATGATTTCCGATCGGAACAGCAGATCCAAAAGGCACTAGTGGCCAAGTTGCCTGTACCCTGCTTGGTGGACCAAAAAGGAAAACCCATTTTTCCCTGTCTCCTCGCTTTGATCTGTCGAATCCACAGCCATGGTGCAGTGCTGGTGCTGCCGCCGCAGCCGCAGGTCGGCAAGCCTTGATGCCGCGCTCCAGTTCAAGGTGCTTGGAGTCGCCGTTGGTTCCATGGTAGACAGCCGATTATCTTCATCCTGACCTCGCTAATTGTCGGATAAGTCGTTCCACTACCCCTTTTCGTCCCACTCCCACGGCGGGAGGATCAGTCGGCCAGCCGATCAGTAGTCGCTGGAGGGCACCATCTTGGCAAGGACACCCAGGTGCATCGGCACTGGCACCTGCACTGGCAGCAGACGGCTTTGTGGCCGCTTGGCTAGCGGCTGCTTCTCAGCTGTTGTTCTCGAAGGAGACGGCCGCCTGCTGCAGGAGGCTGCTTTCTATCCGAGGTCCTCTGCCATTCCGCAATCTACCGCGAACTCACCTTGGAACGTGAGCATCGAGCGGAGCTTGCCCGGGCGTCTACGGAGCACTCCCGCCTCTCAGTCTGATGCGGAAAGGGCCTGGTAATGCAGGAGCGCCTACAAGCATTGCAGCAGACAAGGCAGTCATGGCGGAGGTAGAAGCACCTGACATGGGTGAGACACCGGTTGGACAAGAACGGTTGCAACGGAAGAGGAGAAGGGGGTTGACCCGCATTGTCTGCCACTGCAGGGAGACGCGGACGAAGAAGTTTTAAGGGAGAAGGGAAGGAGGTGAGGGCAGCGGACTACCAGGAGTGAGGGGGAGGGTTCGCCCGCGATCGGACGCGAGGTGGCCTGCCGAGTCCATGATGGGCCAGGGGCGAGACCTCGAGCTGCGAGAACAGCATGAGGGGAACGGCCAGGAGAAGGATCAGGGGCGCGGTAAGGAGGAGGATCAGGGTCGCGGTCAGGAGAAGGATGAGGGGCGCGGCCACGGGGACCAGGGTGAGCATGGCCGAACGAGCGAACGAAGCCGTCGCCGATCCCGCCTCGCATGGCCACGCCGGACGACGCATCTTGCCGGGGCCAGGGAGGGGGCTCTAGGATGCGGCCGGCCGTCGTGTCAGCTGGGCGTGGTGGCGATGCTGCCCTTGCTGCTTCCCGTGATGATGCTGCTGCTTGCGGAGCTTCCGCGGGCGTTGCCTTTGGGCGGGGGAGCGGTTGCGGAGGAGTGGGGGCAACCGAGGCATGGTGGTTCTGATGACGCGCTGCTGCGGCGAGGACGTGCCGGCTGGAATTCACAAGCGCGTGCGCTCGCGCGATCCCTTGCACATGCGCATTCACATCCACGTGCGCGCCTGAATTCCCATGCACATTCACAAGCCCAGGCAATTTCGCCATCACGTGAACACGTCATACGTTGGCACCACCACTCTGTGGCAGCACAATCTCATGCACACGCACAGACGCACTCTCACGCACATCCACATGCACATGCACATCCACACGCGCACTCTCACGCAAATGCACGCGTACATGCACACACTCTTGCCGTGGCCAACCCTCATGGGGCAATCGAACGCGCTCGCAGTAGCTTGTCAGCAGACGCAGCAGGTCCTGTTGGAGCTTCTCACGCTCTAGCGAGTGCGGAGAGTTTAGACGTGCATGGCAGGGCGTTGGCGCAGGCTCCTAGTTCCGAAAACTCCAATCAGCAGGATTTGCAAGAGAGCGCAACTGCTGCACAGCCAGCTGCTAGTCAGCAGCAGCAGCAGCAGGGCTCGGAAGCCCCTGCTGCTGGACCGTCAGCGGAACAGGACAGTGGAACCCCAACCGAACACTTCCCTTCACCGCCCCCTCCCTCCTTGGCTCAATCACCCTCTTCGTCAGTTGAGCCCCCCACGCCCGTCATACTTCTCCCACCCCCGAGTCCCCAACCCGGGCCTGGTGCTTCAGCCCCCCAGCCGTCAACGACTCCCCTTGAGCCAGAGAATCCTTC
>SZWC01015997.1:2296-23314 GCA_023375785.1 Penium margaritaceum
GTCGATGGATGCATGCATGTGACCAGTCGTTGCGTGCGTCTTTTGATTCTGCACGTCTAGGTTCAGACGGCGTAGGATTCTGACATGTGTGCGCAGAGTTACGGCCAAAACAGTGGTTTTGGGCCGGTTTTAGGACAGCTCTTGGACTGCCGCGTGCGACACCCGCCGTGCGCCGCGGCAGGTATTTATGCCCTGGACCTGTCAGTTGTTATCTCTCTCTGCATTTACTAAGCTATTGAAGCTTATGAGACTTTGCGCGTCTCCCTAGCCTGATCCTTGCTGTTTCCTGCACCTGCCTGTTTGCTAGTGCGTCAGCTGACTGGACAGTGTCGCCACGTCAGCAGCAGCAAGGCTAGGAAGCTTCCTAGCAGTTTTTCAGCTGAAGGGTACCCGAAAGCATGGTGACATATTCGTTGCCGCCGGACGACTCAGACATGCACTACAATAGCAGAGTGTGTACGATGAAATGCATCGGCGGACAGTGCCCTCATCCTACGTGTCCACCTATCCTCGGATGGCCCGCCAGTTGCACGCAATCTTTCGGCATGGTCCCGCTTCAGTTTGATCCAGTGTCATTCAGTCTCGCACGATCGTCGTTCATGCAGTCTCCGCTCCCTCGAACCATGTTGCTTCTGCAGCTGCCTCCTTCGTGACCCCGGGTTGGTGGACGACCAAGTCGTAGGGGACACTGGTAAGCCTGAATAGGAGGATACATCGGATAAACTGCAAGCTATTTTGTGGCCGAAATACCCTATATTTTGGATAGCTTCCAAAAACCACGCGTGGCAGGTTGACACGCAACCAAATCCTGACGAGAACGCTCCTCTGCCCGCTCAAGTTCCTGCACCGCGATGGTATCCCGATAACCCACCGCCAGACGATCCATCAGGCGCGTTTGACGATGTCATGTTTTGGTTGACTCGGGATTAGGCAGATGACTGGTGGGCCCGGCAGCTGGACGAGGCTGACGGCCTCCCACAGAACCAACTCTCGGATGAACCACCCCGTGCTCCCGGGTCCCCTGATGTCCGGGAAGGCGGACTCGTTACGTTTAGCATGGGGTGTCGCCGCGTCCTGTCCGTCCCACATGGCCACCTTGTGTCCATGACGTTTCCTGTGCCTACTTTCCTTTGGAAGAAGCAGAACATGTGGATGGAAGGACAGATCGTAATCCTGTTGTTGCAAGTACACATTTGTAAACCCGACGTTTTTCCTGTCATGTTTTGCTAAGCTACCATGGACAGGTGATCCAGACGACGAACCATGTCACAGCTCGAAGAAGCAGAAGGGGATGCCCAAGGAGCCGGAGGAGGGCATGTTATTCCACAACATGGACGCCGCTCGGGCGTTTGTGGAGGACTATGCGGAAGACAACCGCTTCGGTCTGAAGTGGGTGCGCAGTGAGCCTGCCAAATTCCACGTCACGTGCTCCGAGGCGAAGAAGAAGGGTTGTACCTGGCTCCTCCGGGCTCGTGTTACAGGTGATTGTGGCCACGTCACTGTGTCCCACTATGCCGACGGACACAAGTTTGTCCATACAATTGGCCGCGGTAATCCGGCACGTCATAAGGTGTGGGTGGCCCATAAAGTATCACATGCTCTGCAGCGCGACCCCGCGGCTTCAACAGCGACACTACGGTAGGTACTCCACGATAGGACCAGTGTCAACATTTCCAACAACACGCTCTACCGCGTAAAGACACGGGCTTAGGAAAACCTCATGGGCAAGAAGACCGCTGCGTGGAGCCTCTTTCCGTCCCACGTCGACGAGAAATGTACACGATTGTACCTGTTCGTTGTTGGAGTTTGGTTGTGCTGCACATTTCACATATATTCACATGCGTCTGTCCACGTGCTGCGTGCAGCTGAGACGCGTGGACCCAGGTACACCTGCAATCGTACACAAGGACAAGAACAGTGCCTTCCTATGGGCATTCGTTGCTCTAAGTGCTGCTAGGGTCGACTTCCAACACAGTCGTCGGATCTTGACGATGGATGCCACATTTCTCAAAAACGGGCACAAGCAGGTTCTCCTGCTTGCCCTCTTTTTTACGCCAACGATCACATTGTTCCGATGGTGTGGAAACTGGCGCCGACCGAGGACAAGAAGGGTTAGAAGTTTTGTTGCGCAAAACTAGCCCTTGCGTATCATAGTGCTGCACAGTCTGGAGCGTGCATCATCACAGACAGAGAGAAAGGTTTGGAGAAAGCGCTGTAGAAGAACCTCATTTGTGCTACCCACACCATTGTGCATGGCACTTGGGCGAGAAAGTTCACACTTCATACGGGAAAAAGATTGCACATTGGGCATGGACATGTACGCATATGCTGAATGTCGAGTCATGGGAGAAGGTAACCACCCACTTGCGACAAGTGACTGCCTCTGCGTATGCAGACCTGTTTGGAAGGCAAGGGGAGGATGGAAGTGTGGTGGGGGGGGGTACCTCTGGAGAAGTGGACACGCCTCCACTGCCCTTTGGGCAGATGGGGTCATACCACGTCCAACTCAGCCGAGAGCTGGAAAGCGCACATCGCAGCGTACCGCAAGCTGTATTTGTACTAATGTTTTGTCAACATCTACCTGTTCGTGCAGCGCATGTTATATGCTCGTCGTGCCCAGGCTGGAGGTGTGCAGACTGCCTTGGCTCCTTCCCAAGCAAACCGACTACTCCATTTTCTTCTAGTGGCACGAGAGTACACCGTGACAGAGGAGGGCCCCAACACGGCAATAGTGTAGGGCCCCACTAACCATCCATGACAGGATGACATCCTAGAGAAGACGTGCAGCTGTGGCCAATGGAATGAATTTGGACTGCCATGTCAGCATGCATGTGCATTTTTGCTCATGAAGCACATCAACGCGAAAAACCTTGCCGACCCTGGACTCACCCGCATGGCGTTCCGTCGGGCATACAACAACCCCCTTCCATCTCCAGTGGTAAAAAACATCCTGCCCGTGGAACCCTTGTGACTGCAACTGCAACCTAGGCGTGGGAAGGGCCGCCCTCGCAGCGCATGATAAGATCCGGAGACTTTGCGCAAGAAAAAAACTTAACTTTCCCGACAGAAAGGGACACACCAAGTCACATTGCAAAGACCCGCCAGCTCCAAGCCCTGCTCAAGCTTTAGCAAGGGGGTTTGATGGAGGCCTAAAGGCTGCTGCAGACAAGGCTGTAGTAGCCTTAGAGGCACGTGCAAATGCCTCCATGAGTGTGGATGCTCCACTTGCAGGATATGCCAGTGGTGACGTGGAGTATGATCCCGAGGCTCCACCTGAGGATGACGACGATGACGAGGATGATGGTGGTGAAAGTGATGACCGTGGTGCATACTCCCCTCCTCTTGGTGATGATGGTGAGACAGTGACGCACGATGAGTACACACAACAATTGGATGAGGACGAGAGAGGGTGGCAGGAGACGTACGAGGAAGAGTCAGAGGAGGCATAGTGAGGTGCGTGTGTGTTTGCTTTTTCCTCGTGCATTCCCTTACATAACTTCATGTAGAATACCACCTATGCTTTTCATCTCTAATACTTGGTTTTGTTCATGTGTAGGATGGAGTGTGCGGGACAGTGGAGATTGAACAAACCATTCACTCAGGCGGGTTGCAGTTCACTAGGACAGGGGGATTTCGGGTTAGGCAAAATCTTTGGGTTAAGCCGAGGCATGCTAGTTCCGTGCACATGGGGAGGGGGTCAAGTAGCCGGCATATTTCAAGTATCAGACGTGGCAGCCAACATTCAAACAACAAGACAGAGGTTTTTTACGATGCTGAACACTGTCAACCATGGGAGCCGCTGTTTCCTGCGTGTGACATTGTTCACTTTCTTCGAGGGTTGAGTTGTGAACTTTTCGATGAGATCACATATCCCACCTTCATTGTGTGTAGTGTTTAGTCATTGGCATTTGCCTAATGCAATCTCTTCAACCCAATTTCTATTTGCAAATTAGCGCCTATGTCGTGGCATTATGTTTAACAAGTACTACCAAGTAATGGTTTTCTATAGTTACCAATGATGTAGAATAACACATTACCACCCACTTGACTGTTCCTTCTCTTCATAAGATGTTTAGGACAACATTCACATAACACTTGAAACAATAGCACATATGCTTATCTACTAAAGCCTGTACACCCATCCACAGCCATGTACAAAGAGAACTTTGACATACACACAGAATTCATGTGGTTACTAGAGTAAGTTTCCTATTCAGGCTGCTACATATGTCATACATTCCTCCACATTTGCGCTGTACAAGTGGACTTTCAGTTATTATCAAGGGGATTAAAATGAACATGAGGCGGAAATTTTCAACGTCACATGAGAGTACTTGAGCCTAAAATGCCCGGCTAAACGATGCACATTTGCCCATGATCTGTCCTCTTTGGGCTGCTATATTTGTCATTACTTTGTCCACAAAAGCCCTAAACAAGAGGACATTCTGTTGCATTAATGCAGAGAATTAAACACAATAAGGGCGGTATATTCTTCATTTTAGGTGCTAGAACTTCAGTCTAAAGTTCCCTGCAAATAGTCATGAAAAACATCTCGGACGTAGCCCAACGATGACGATGCTCACAACCGCGAACATGGAATTGGCCACACCGATATCCATGGCGCCCAATTGGGCGGACAGTACAACGGGCGGGCATGGGGTGCCCGCATGCCCAACTGCCAACACACGGTGTATGGGTCGCCATGTGTATTTGGGTTGATGATGTCCCATGCGTGCTTTATCTTTGCCCACTCGGCCACCGCAGTTCCGTGATCCATGGGACGGAGGGGAAATGTCACGGTTCCCCAGGGACCGTGCACCGGTTCTAGCCCGCCAGCCCAGCGCTGTAACGGTGGCAATGGACACATTTCTCGGACATGGGACATGTTGAAATAGGGTTTGCTCAATGTACTTGTCAATACGGAATGGAGGGGGAAGTCTAATGCTGTCTAAACCGTAATACATGTAGAACTTTTGCACGGGTTTGACCGCGATAATGACTCGACTATGTCCCGTACCGGGCCGTGGATTTCAAAAGCATAAGTCGTCACGTGGGGCCGAGCGCACACCCAAGCAGGGAGGCGCAGGTGTCTATGGTACCATGCCAAGCCTCTGCGCAGACCGAAGCATTTGTGTTTGGCAACAGGTGTCTAGGGTAAGGTTCCATTCCGCTGGTAGTATTACGTCACATCACAAACAATGGGTACGTTGGGCTTATCTTCCATCATTTTCCACGGTTCAACATCAAAAGCCGGTTGAGGGGTATATGGGTAGGGGCGAATGAGGCTTATCGTGTTGGCAAAGGAGCGAATCAGGCTTATCACTCTGACGGAGGGGCGGATGGGGCTTATCGGTCTGGCAAAGGGGCGGATGGGGCTTGTTGTTCCAACGGAGGGGTATATGAGGGTCAAGGGTGATAAAACAGGGGGTAATCAACATTTTCACCGTCAAGAAAAATAAATTCATTAACTTATCTATTCATTCTACAGAACAATTATAAAAGGAATATATCAAGGTAAAAGTTGTTTGAGTTTACTTGGAGTTTGCTTGGAGTTTTCTTCAATTTATCTATGATTTTGGAGAATGAAAAGGAAAAACAAGGGTGAAATAGCTTGGATACCCACAAAACACAAAGTGTGACTCTCATCCACCCATCGTTCGGAAGAAAAGTGACGATCCACCCGTGGTTCGGAAGAAAAGCAACCATCCGCCCACCTTGCATTACAAAAGCAACCATCCGCCGAGCCTCCACAACAAAATCAACCTGCCGCCCACCCCTTCTTTCATGCTGGATCACAGCATGCGTTTTAGACCTGACATGGAAACACTTGCAACGGTGCATTTGTCTGAGACATAGTGAATGACAAAAATCATCTCATGCATCAATGCTACATGGTATGTGGCGAGAACATGACTTTTTCTTTAGCGTTTATGGGTTCCTCAGGTATTTTCTATTCAACGTTGGTGGATGAGTAATATTTTTCAACTGGTGGGCGGCTGGTTGCTTTCTCGCTCGGTGTTGATACCTGCGTTATTTTTTACGGTCCGTTGATACCTGGGTTATTTTTTGCACGACGACGGGCGAATAAGCTATATAGTTCCGAAACTGGGCATATGGTGACCGAGCCCAAAAAACAATGTATGTGAATTGAACGGAAAACTTACCTGATTCGCACAGTTTGCAAATTTAGTGACGCCAAATGACGAGAGAAAATTACGAATAAGGCGAATGCCAATTTCAACACCTCAAATTCCTTCGATGTCGATATCACGTTCCGTTGTCTAGTTTATGTCGCGATCTAAAAGGATCGAAATCGAGACCTGCCAGCGCAATCGTCACTAACCAGGTAGCCCGAACTAACGAAAAAAGCAAGTGAATACCTAGTTGTTGGACAACCATACGTGGCTCATTTTGGCTATGCGATCCTTCCCCACAAACTTTGCAACACCGCAAGACCTTCGGCAACGTGACCAAAAACTTGCAAAAATTGCAGACGCGGACATTTGCGGAAACCACAGCAAACGGTTCTCTAGTTACCCTACTGGTAGTTGGTTTATATTATTTACTCAAAGCTGAATTTGGTTTCCTTAATTTCGACACGGGTTTAACTATTGTGGTAGTACCTAACCATTCGACGAAGCATGACCCGTGGTACGTTAAACTCAACGACGGCCCTTGCTCGACTTCTCGGTGGCATGTTAATGTTGACGACCTTTTGCCGTCTGTTGAGCGTCGTCAAATTCTACGTGCCAACTCAAGACGAGCACGTTGAACTTGCTCACTCCATTCAAACTTTCAAAAATAGATACTTCATATGGACGTTTGAACCACCCTAGGGAGCGGTTTCGACGTTGAGGGACCACAAATCCTTGACTCTGAGGCACTTCCACTTGTTATTTCCCTCACAATCCTCCATGGATACTGCACCTACCTGCCATTATGGACCGCTATCTACAGAAGGTCACCCCCGAAGACCGTATGAGGTGCGTGGCATCCGTAGCTCGCGTTGGCCCGCCCCCTCGCGTGGCCCCTCCCCGTCGTGCGGTGGGTTGCCCGCCGAAGGTCATCAAACTCGTTGTTGACGACACGGAGGACGCAACTCCCTTACGAGAGTATTCATCGTACATCGAAGTGCTTGTACATGCCACACCATTGTGTTTGCCTTCAGACGTCACCGTCATCTAGTGCGAGCCGTCCGTATCATGTCTACTTCTCGCTGCCCCACGTGTCTGGAACTATTCTCCGGGTGCTGGTCCTTCTCGCGCACGCACAGAAGCGGAGCCAATTCTGCATGCCGAGGGCCCCTCTATGCTCTCGGACAACAAGTGGACTCCACCAACTTCACTCGTGCACCATCATCCGACAGCCGTTGAGAAAGGGAAGGCACTGGCCGACGACTTCGTCCATGACCGCCGTCAAAAAGCCGCTTGCAGCCCTCCTCGGACAAGAATCTCTTTAGAATCACTAGTCATCGACAAGCCTGTGAACAATGGCAGGAACAGTGATTGCGGCAACGATAGCGGCATGGACACCGAACCCTCCTCCTCTGCCTCACAGACCAATGAAAATAGTAGCGACAGCGAGTGTCAAGCGATGCAACTGTCGTCGTAGACAATGACACATGCAGCGTCATCATCGGGCTCATCAACATCTTGCAAGCGTGGGAGGTACTGCGACTGGTTCAGAGGTGGCCACTTTCGAACCATCTACAAGGTCTACAACAGCCATCCAACGGCATACGCGACCGTCTAACATCTCCGTCGCGCGTTCAGGACCCCCGACAGCTACTGCGTCTAGAATCGCCTAGCGCTGAGCGCTATTGTGGGGTGGTTTGAGGACAGCACACAAGTGGTGAAAAAAGCATGCAAGGGAGCGGTTATCAACTCCATCGCAACAACACATGGAGCTCCGGTGTCGTAAAGAAAAGGAAAGCATGGTTACGGTGGGAAGCAGGCATGGCTGTCAACCCAGCCCGCCATCATGCAGGAGATTAAGAAGACGTTGACAACATCTTGAAAGGACGGCCATGCACTAAACTTGAAGGTCATTCGTCAGTAGATCCGGGGGATAATCGCGCGGCATGCCCCAAACGGGCTGGAGAAGATGGGGCTACGTGCGTTTGGGCATGCGTGGGTCCGTCACTTCGTCCGCCGTGAGCAAGGGTGGACCTGGCGTTCAGCAACCAGAGCAGCGTTAAAGGTTCCGGTGGGTTCGGAGGACCGTGTCCTTACATTCCACCGCCGTGGAATGTGCATGGTCAACCTCTACAAGAGCCCCCCCCTTCCTAGTCATCAATGGTGATCACACATCTATTCAGCTTTTGCCTGCCGCTGGACACACGTACGCGTCTCGTGGCAATGATGACGTGGGAGTCCTCGGCCTAGAGGACACATGGTGCATCGCCGCCGTCGTCACGAGCTCCATGAACGGCGAGATGCTCCCCATGTAGCTTGTATTTAGAGGAAAGACAACAAGAAGCCTCCCAAGCGGCGAGAACGCCACCAGAGTGGTGGAGTCCGGCTGGCACCTAACCTGCACTCCCACGCGTAGGGCCAACACGGACACGACGCGCGACTGGGTCCGGTACATCGCCCAGTTGTTCTACAAAAAGACATGTGCGTCTCTTGGCATGAAAGAGGACGAGGTGGACATGCTTCAGGTGCTCGACACTTGGTGCCCATAGTGCAGTGGGACGTTCGAGTCATGGCTCATGGAAAATTTTCCTCACATGCGCACGGTGTACACCCCACCAGGATACACACCGAAGGCTCAACCTGCCGACATTGGCCTTGTGGAGCCACTCAAGAACAAGATGGAGGAACTCTTCTCGGCATGGGGCGCAGAACGCACTAGGGCTAGGGAGGATTTGAAGCTAGGCATGAAGTATCTAAAGGATGTGGCATGTGGGTGGTTTTTTTAGGCATGGGTGTACATCCGTGAAGCTGAACCGCTGGTAAAAAATGCATGGAGGAAGTCTAGCTGCCCTTGCGTGTTTGACCCAACGTTCCTACGGGCAGCCGCTCCTTTTGTAGGCAAGCTATTGTTCCATGATGAAGAAGTAGATGAGGATGACATGGTAGATTAAATCTACTTTTTCTCTCCATAACTGCTTTTGCTTCCACTAAATCTTGTTTTTTGTCATCTCTAGTCTCCTGTCTTGTGCAATTTCTTGGTTGAAGTCGTCGAATTCTAACACCCAAGGGTGAAGTGTGACAAAACAACCACATAACGAGGCAAGACGTAGTGTGAACCAGGCCCAGAGTTTAGGCATGCATGTGTGGTAATACCCTACTGATCTTGATATTCGATATCAATCTTTTTTTAGGGGCTCATTTACATCGAATTTCATTTTTCATGGAATATGAAGGGATACCCAAAATAATTGCAGAACTAAGAAATCAAAGTTTAGGTGCTACAAGCAAAACTTCATTTTTGGGTGTCTAGTTTGCTTGTTTTGCAATTAGAAAAAAGAAATAGTTGACGAGTTTCAGCTCAAAACTGTCTCCGATGATTCCGTCAAAGACAGTTCGACCTTACATGTGCAACGCATGGTTCGGTGATTTGAATCACCAAACCAGGCCAAGCGTACTTTGGGGTCAATCCACGGGGTCCAGTATTGACCACGTGGACTTACCATGAATGAAGTGGTAAGTAATCTGACATATCGCACGTTCATTTGTGCGATTTGTCAAGTCGACACTGGGAAAACTCGTCGAATATGAAAACCACCGCGAAGTACCGCGAGGCCACTTGTCGAGTTTAACGTACCGCCCGTGAGGGTTCGTCAAATTCAAAGGTGCTACCTTTCATATTGAACCCATGTCGAATTAGTGGAAATGAAAATAAGCTTCAACTAAATACTCGAATTCAATGATCAGTAGGGTACCTTAAATGAAATTCTTATATTCAGGAATGATTTAAGTGTGCCTTCATATTTGGCGAGAAATGGAATTCAACGAAAAGAACACCCAAGAAAAAAATTAATATCAAGTAACAAGATCAGTATGGTATGTGGTTTGCTGACTGTGTGTTTCACTCGTCATGTGCCTCGTTGACCACAAAATCACACAGCACTTGTTCACTTTGTAACGACAGAGGACATGTTGTTAACCTAAATAGTTTACTCCTTGCTATTTGCCTTGATGAGTGTCAATGATAATTTTGTACGTCTTGTCCTTTGTTGTCACCATGCTCATCAATAAGCGGCAGAAGGGCGTGTGAAAGAATTGTGCTTCGAATATTGGCCTTTCCGCTTTGGGGGGACCACTAACAACGTCGAGAAGTGGCGACAAACAACTGTCGTGACTCCAAGTCAAAGGAGGGATCCAAAAAGGCATCTTGGGTAAGTTTATCCATAACACAAACATTCTAGTCAAACTGTACCTATTGTTGGAAGAGGAAAGTGGATCCTCTCAAGTTATAAGACCATTTTACTTCACTTGCATGCTTTCCATTCATTGATGGGATTGAAAGAGCCTTGGATTCTGGAATTGATGGAGTTCAGATGTCATCTTGTCATTGCAAGGGGTACGATTGCGCTCGCAAAAGAGAGGGGGGCGGCTAGGTGGCAATAGAAAAAACATTTATGGTTAATAACCACTTAAAAATACACTCTTCATTCGGTGTACACGTTCAATGCATACACGTGGAAGTTTCATGGTACTTTCATGGAGGTTATACCACAGTTCTGTTTCTAACAGTTGTTCATTCACATTACAGTGTATTTATATGCTGAAACATGGAAACTTTCGTGGAAGGATTGCAGGTAATTTTCAAGACATACAAGTATCAAATTCTCATTGTTTCTAAACTCATTTACATAGTTATTCAAAACACCTAGATCTGTACTCATGCTTTTATAGTGGGTACGAATGTAAACCTCAGTGACACCCTTTTTGGAACTTTGGAACTTTCGGAAGCTAAAACAACATTTATGAATATAGAGGGACCATGATTGCGTTTTCTACCCATCGCGAACTCCTTGCACCCCCCTCCCCCCGAACCAGCCGCATTGACGACCAGCAACAAACCTCGCTGATGGTGGGCCTCGCAAGCCGTCGATGTGGAATTAAATCAATCTTCCACATCGACTGCTTGCGAGTGTCAGGATCAGCAACCTCACCGCTGACCGTCGATAGGCCGGGGTTTTAGACCGGCACATGCAAACCCTTCCAAACCATCACTAGCGGGCGTGGTAGTGCACAATACCACGTGCGCTAGCAAGGGTTTGGGGGGGGGGTAAGCGAACTTCCAAGTGGCGCAGAACTCCGCCGGTGTCAAGGGCGCGCTTGACGTTCGCGCTTGACCTAAGCTCGATGTTGTACAAAGTACATATGTGTACACGTGGACGTGTACGCACACATATAAAAAGACCAAGATTTTGTAACGATTCATTTTTCATCAACGATCGTTGATTCTTGACGATCGTTGATGTCTATCTCGTTGTCTCGTGAGCCCCCCATGTCGGGGGGCTCAGGAGACAACGGGAGCCGTGACGTCAGACGTTCTGCTATCGACATGTCGACTTTTACGTTACATCAAGATCGTCGTTCAAGGACGATCGACGGTTTCAGTGAGTCGATTCTCCGTCGACTTCATGTACACTAGTGTATTGTGCTTTTTTTTCACCATACAAAATCGATACACTCACCAGATACACTTTGCCAATACACTCGACCCTTTGGGGGGGGGGTCAATCAAGAGCCGACGACTGCCCCCCCCAAATTTTAAAAGTGTATTGGGGTTGTGTATATGGTGCGTGTATATGATGAATATAAAGAAAAACACACTAGTGTATTGTACACTAGTGTACAAAGTAGAGGGTCTCAACGATACACGACCCAATACACTGAGCCAATACACTCGAGGGTCTGGGGGGGGGCTCACAAGACAATGGGAGCCGTTTCGTCGGAAGTTTTGCTATCGACGTGTCGACTTTTATGTTACATCGTCGATTGGCGATGATCGGCGGTGTCAGTGAGTCAATTGTCCATTGACTTCATGTAAACTAGTGTATTGTTTTTTTTTTCACCATACAAAATCGATACACTCACCAGATGATTTGCCAATACACTCGACCCTTTGGGGGGGGGGCTCGATCGAGTGCCGACGATCCCCCCCCCAAAAAACGTAAAAGTGTATTGGGGTTGTGTATATGTCGTGTGTATCTAGTGAACATAAACAAAAATCAGTGTTGCCATCGGGGTTCGTGGTAACCCCTATACCGTGACCCCGAGACATCGATAAACATCGATGTAACATCGAGGTCGGGGTTTCACATTTTTCGTGTGCGAACACGTGTGGTCCACGCACCAGCGTGGAGTCCCCCTCGCCACTTGAGGTGCGTTCGGCCGGCTGACTCAAGATGTGTTGTCGGTGTGCATCGACGTCCATCGATGTGTTGTTGTGTACTGTTGTCCAACTTCATCAAAGTAGACCATATAAGTCAAAGCAAGGATATACTGGAATACTTGGAATCTCATCAGTTAGAGGTTTTGACTTTCGTAGTTTGCACGTTTGAAATTCTGCAGTAACCGTAAGGGTGTTTAGCTCTCACATGTTTTTGTGCTCTCATTTTTTTGCGTGCTCTGTTTTGAGCGTCGAATCTTATTCAGATGTTTGCATTGGTCGACTGCTTTGCCCTGTTACGTGCCATATTTTGAGACATTTTTTACGGGTTTGCACCTTGTTTCGGTTGAAAACAATGGCACTGTAAACATTTATGTAAGAATCTTCGCCTGCATGTAGCCTGATTTCTCATGCGGCACAGGATCGTGTTTCCGCGCCGTCGGATGTGCAAACATCCACCAATGTGGTGCATCCAATGGCGATTGTAAAGGCAACCAGGTGCGATGTCGCTGCAGTGAACACGTCGGACAAGCCACTTCTGCCACAATTGTGGCCAACGGCTCGCTCCACACATGCCGCTCAAACTGTTTCACGGAATACAAATTTGTTGACACATTGAATATGACATTTTCCTTTGCAAACGGTGGTTTGAAGGACTATCCAATAGGAAACCACCATGAGCATAGTACCACTCGTTGTTTGACGTACAGTACGTCAAATTTTTGCAAGGTGGTAGACTCCGCTCGGGGTTTAGAAAAAGTAAGTGAGCACGCTGCCACGTGCGGTGGTTGCGGCAACGGGGTAGTCTCTGACCGAGGCCAAAGTTCTGGCCACGCTCGGCTAGGAAGCACGACGGACCGTGGCCTCGTCAGTCAGCGACGGCTCTCTACGGCCTACCCCCTGCTCAGTGTCGAGTTCCGTGCCTTAGGCACAGGAAAACCAGGCCCCTCATCTCCTGGAACGTCCCCTCCTCAGCACCATGTCTGCGGCTGCTTCATCCTCAATGACAGCGTCATCGTCAGAGCCGCCGCTTTTTGAGCCCCCCAGAGTGGCACCATGCAGGGGAGATTTTCTCACCCTTGCCCTCTCCCGCCACCTCAAACCTTCTCCAAATGCTGCAAAGAAGGCGGGGTTCCAGTGCGGTTCATGTGGCGGCGTCTATCCCAGCACCTGCGACCGTATCAGGGGCCATTTCGGAGAAAACAACGCCAACATCGTCAAGTGCCCGCATCCCCCACCCCTTGCACGTGATACACTGGGCCTGGAACGGACTCCTATCCCTCTGGATGATTGGAAGCCCCACTGTGGCCGCCTCTACAACGGCAAGGGCGAGTCCTGGGGCACCAGGGACAAGCCAGTTGCATGGGCAAGGATGTGGGAAGAGAGGGAGAGGGCGGCTCAGAGGGAGAGAGCAAGGATCACCGCCGAAGATGAGGAGGAGCAGCAAGAAGCAGAGCTGCAGGCTGCTGCAACAATGCTAGCTGCACAGCGGGCAAACGCGATCCTGAACGCCATGCCCTTGGTTGATGTGNGAGGCCCCCATGATGGAGGTCATTTCCACCGCCAAGCACACAACCCCTTCATTCAGGCTGCCCCACCGCGACAAGGTTGTGGACACCATCCTCCCTAAGCTGGACAGGGACCTTGAAGAGCTGGACAGGCCGCTGAAGGACCACTGGGCTATCTACGGCTGCTCCTTGGCGGTGGACGAGTGGGCCGACGAGCAATCTCGGCCCATTTACAACGCGATGGCCGTCAACATCGGCGGCTCCTGCCACATTTTTTCTCGTGATGCCAGCGGCCTTGTGAGAAACGCCAACCACATGGCAGGGATGATCGAGCAGGCCATTGAGGAGGTGGGGGTGCAGCACGTTGTTGGTGTTGTCTGCGACAACACCAACGTGAACAAGAGGGCTTTTGAAGATTTGAAGGACAACTACCCCCATATATTTTCCAAGGGTGCTGCGCACACAACATCGACTTGGTCATGAAGGATCTTGGCAAGAGTGAGTGGGGGGCTGCAATCATCAGCAAGGTGGAGAAGCTGGTCGCCTTTTTCCGCAACAACGACATGCCAAGAACGTGGCCGAAGAAGGAGAGTGGGGGGCATGTGCTGCTGCCCCGCTGTGAAACTCGCTTCGCCACAACGTACGACGTGTTGCAGCGGCTGCTCGACATGCGGCCATTTCTGTGGAAGATGGTGCAGGCTGCCCAGTGGAAAGAGATGGGCAGCCAACGCGACGCTGGATTTCAGGCCCGCAAGAAGTCAGTGCGAAGCATGATCAAGAGGCAGGTTTTTTGGGTGCAGGTGAAGCAGTTTTGCGACCTCCTTGTGCCCTTGGTGAAGGTGATGCGTATAGCAGACCATCCAGGGAAGGGAGTGGCCGATATTTATGAGGGGCTACTAGACGCCATGGAGGACTTGGGCAAGTTGGGTGAGCCAAGAGGTAACAAGCCGGCACGCGTCGGAGCCGCACAGGTGCAGCTTGCAACAAGCAGGCTATCACAGCGCTGGAAGGCAGACATGAACTGCCCCCTGTACGCAGCAGCAAGGCGACTCCACCCTACCCCTTTTGGCAACAACCTCAGCGGCGATGCCGAGACTGTCACAGCATGGTCGGCCGTCGTGGATGCCCTGGTCCCCGCGGACGAGCACGACCAGATTCAAGATGAGATCCGCGCTTTTCAAAACGGCCGGACAAGCACGGTGGTTGACCCATTGGTGACGGCAAAAACGAACGCTAGAGCCAAGGCTGCGGTTTTGAAGGTGAGGACTGGCTTGCTGCCTGCGCATGAGTGGCATGAGCTGTACCTGGCTGGCATGCCCGCATTGCGCAAGCTGGCCATGCGCGTGCTCACCTAGCCATGCTCCTCTTCCGAGTGCGAGAGAGCCTTCTCTGCACACGAGCTCATCCATACAGCTCGCAGCAACCGCCTCAAAGTCAGCACGCTTGAGCTGCTTGTGTGTTGCAATGTGCGCCTCCGCAAGCATTTCAAAGCCACCAGCAAGCGCAGGCCCCGCGATGCAAGCTGGCTGGCTGACAAGGATGCCTCCGACAGTGAGGATGACGGTGAGCTCACTGAGGTTGGGTGGAATGATGGAGAGGGTGAGGCAGGTGATGGTTAGGATGCAGGGGACGAGGGGGATGAGGGTGATGAGGGTGAAGATGGGGAGGGAGGTGAAGAAGAGGAGGAGGAGCAGGAGGAAGGGCGGGAGGGTGAGACGACAGATGTGGAGGGCCCGAGCCATGCGAGGCCGATCCGCAGCCGTAGCATGATGGAGGCAGTGACCTCCATCTCAGGTGCAGGTGTGGCATGTTCTACAGCTGCAGCAGGAACTGCACGGACTTCCGCACGTGCACGTGCTGCTGCTGCAAGCGCGGGTGCTGGTGGTTCAGCGGAAGCAGCTACAGGAGATGCTGAAGTTGGTACTGAAGGTGCTGCCGGAGGTACTGCTGGAGGTGCAGCTGGAGGTGCTGCTGGAGGTGCTGCAGGAGGTGCAGCAGGAGGTGCTTCAGGAGGTGCTGCAGGAGGTGCAACTGGAGGTGCAACTAGAGGTGCTGCTGGAGGTGCTGCTGGAGGTGCAGGAGGACGTGGTGCTGAGGGTTCTGCTGGACGTGCTGCTGGGGGTGCTGCTGGACGTGCTGCTGGAGGTGCTGCTGGACGTGCTGCTGGGAGTTCTGCTGTGGGTGCTGCAGGTGGTGCAACTGGAGCTACAAGGATGAGCAAGAGGATGGCGGCGGGGAGTGCTGCCAATGCAGTAGAGAAGCAGCAGAAGCGCAAGACCCGTGCTTGATGCCCCTCCCCCCCCCTGTCATGCAGGTTCTGATGTGTAGTGTTCTTGCATTGCAGCCTGCTTTCCACCATCCATGCACCATAGTGTGGAGGGCTCCATGGGCTTGGTTGTCATGCTTGTGATGTGCAGGTTGTTGCATGTTGAACTGCGTTGCCTTCAATGTTGAACTGCGTTGCCTTTTTTATTGAAACCGTATTGTTGCTCTTTTATTGGACTGCTTGGTGCTCCCAACATGAAAACGTTGCAAATGTCATCTTTGCTTACATGATTGAGAATGGCAATGCTACTTACAAAATGTGATTCCTAATTCTGTGAGTAGACTGTACACACGGAGTTGTTTCAGCTAAGTGTCCATTTTAGATATGAATGCTGAAATGTAGTGCATTGTCACTCTCGTTAAGATAGGTCTACATAACACTGTAACATAGTTATGGAGTTCTATATGATTCGTGCAATGCTTCATACATGTGGCATGAAAAGATTTGATGTGAGTGATGATTTCATAGGAATTGGCCGAGTTGTGAAGGTGGCAGAACATTTCCACAAGGAGTCATATGCAGAATTGCATGTCGATGTGTCGATGTAACTGAGGCCAAACACGTCTACACATCGATGTCCGAGGCGATGTGTCGATGCCCGAGGTACAACTGTGAACACTGACAAAAATACACTAGTGTATTGTACACTAGTATACAAAGTAGAGGGTCTCTACGATACACGACCCAATACACAGAGCCAATACACTTAAGGGTCTTGGGGGGGGGGTGGTCGTCCGCGACTGCCCGTGGGAAACGTTTTGGAGTAAAACGAAACGTTACGCTCAGTTGTTGCGAGAGATACAAATGCATCCCATGGAAGAAAATGTTCTTTTATGGTATTACTAATGTATCATTGAGCAAGTCCTGGGACATGAATAGGTATATTAAATACAACTTACTCTATGACCTAGTGCTTTTGTTCTAGGGTAATTTTTTTATTAAGTATTCATGGCCTAGGAAAAAATACACAGTATTTCACCTGAACAGAACACAAAATAATATGAAGGCAATTTCTTAGAAATTACCATAATTACCATTTAGAGTTCCTTCCTAAGACACTGCCTCTTTGGTGTATAAAAGGGGCTCCATTAACCATACCTCAGAAAAAATGGAGAAAAACATGGCAAACATGTTTTGGCCTAGAGGCATTCGAGAGTGTCATAGTGGAACTGGTCTCACATATTGGCTACATGTATCTAAGGTGCATTGAATGATGAGAGAGGAAATGGTGGAGTGATGGTGGTCAACCGTGTTCCAAAGCTAGTGTTTTGTCCTAGTGTCCTTTCTAGATATAATTGTTTCATCTAGAGGACATTAGGTGACTTGTATGTCTGCAAGATAGGATCCAAGGTGGACTAATTATGGAGGAGAACACAGCGGGGTTAAATTCACCTAGGCGTTTGGCTACTTGCTGAATGTATTTCCCTAGTCATAAGCTTATGAGAAAAGTGTCACGAAGGTTTTTAGAATTAGAGCCCTTTTTTTGCCTTGCTCGTATTCTTGAAGCCTTTGACGGAGGTTGTCGAGTCTCACCTTTCAATGGGAGTGGAGGATCTACGCAAAGAGAGATGGTAGGAATCTTCTCAGGTATCCTCGTGCCCTGAGACGATTGTAGAATGCCTTTTTTAGCTTGGATAAATTAGCTATTGAAGACGAACGACTGAGATGCCTACATATTTCTAAAGAGATGAAGCCTCGACAGTAACTTCGTGGATGGTAGATGCAATATGGGAGGTATAAATACAGGTTTTGGGGCTTTTGGAATGTGGAGGTATCTAAAAGCCGCTCTTGTGTGAGCCTAGATCCTTTGAAAATGTTCAATTCGAGGAAGTTGATGGTCGTGTCTGAGATCACCCATGTGAGTTGGATATTTTCTTTGAGCGAGTTGAAGCGATATAGGCTAGCATGGCCACCACTCCAGATGATGAGGCCTTGTCAATGTAACGACGGTGCAAGAGCATGGCTTGAAAGCTAGTCCTCTGGAGATCCCAATCAAGAAAGCTCGTAGATAGGATGGCAAATGTAGGTACTACCCGAGTGCCAATTGCTATTTCCTTGACATGTCTGTACGTCCCCTTGAAATACTCGAAAGAAAAGTTATGTATGACTCAACCAAGGAGTTGTAGCACAACTGGTGTCTTTGGATTTTGAGCTTGGTGGAGGAGCTCTTGAATGTAGCCAAGGGCCTTTGAGAGAGGAATGTTGGGGTAGGGGGCCACAACATCGTAAGAGGCAAGGAGCACTTCCTTTGTTAGGTGGAGCGCTTTTACCTAGATAAGTAATGATGTGCTATCCTTATGGTAGATTTCTTGTTCTTTTGCTAGCGGCAACAGTTCTAAATGTAGCCATTTGGACACATTAGTGGTGTTCCAATTGCAGGAAGCGGCAATTGGCTGTCCGATGGGGGGAGACTTGTATACATTGGTGATGGTGTAGAAAGCTACTAGCCGCCATCCATGGTGTGGTTGTTGGATGAAGAATTTCTAGAGGGAAGGAGAGATGAGGTTGGAGTTTGCATGGAGTTCTTGGATTTGAAGAAGGTCTTGGAGCACATGTTTTGGATGACACTTTTCTCGGACGTAGGTGGACGTGTCATGTAAGTGGATGAGACAGTCCTTGACGGAGGCTTCTATGTCAAGGATCACAATACTTAGGTTTTTTTTGGCTGCCTTGATGACAATGCTTTTGTCATTTTTCAATGACCTCATAGCGGTCCAAAACCATTTTGGTAGCGAATTCTTGAGCCTTGGCTCTTGTGCATCGTATGCCCCTAGAAGATCTTCAATGAGAGCATCAAACCAATCTTTCAATGTCTTTGGTGTCGTGGGTGGCATCCAAATTGGATTTGTAATGAGAAATCTAGGCTCATTATCATCGTGTGGAGAGTCATGGAGATGGTTTCCAAAAGAAAAAGGACGTTTCTCAGGGAGAGGTGGGCTCCCTTTACCGTAGACTCAACCCCCATTGGTATGAAAACAATAGGAGGAGGTGGTATACTTGCACGTCTGAGGTAGGGGGGCAATATTGTGCGTGCAAAAAGAGAGGCAAGGGGAATTCACACCCATGGACTTCCAATAGGCATTCATAGGAAAGTCGTTCGGGAGATGGCATGCATGATGCTGCTCTTTGGCTATAGCCGACCCCTACTTTGGCAGAGGTTGGAGTCCATCTGTCAAAACCCGATTTGAGCCTACATACACAACTGTGGTTGGGGCCTGTGCTAGGCTACTTCATGACGCTCCAGGCACCTCTTGTTCCACACTTGTGCGCCATCGCCCCGGGGAGTACATCACTCAAGTCCATCACACCATCAAGGATGGAAGACATGGGTAGAGAGCACCCTCAAAGACTTTACGAGGAGATTAAAAGGAGTTGCAACTGTCAGACAAGGAGGGTGTGCTTGGGCTAGTCTTGGCTATGACATGATAGGAGCTTGGGACAGTTTGAGTGTTGGGTGTCATGACATTGGATGCGCAAGACCGTTTGGTGACAGTGTCGGGTTGAATAGCGATTCTAGAAAAGGATGTGAACGTTAAGAAGTGAAAGCTAATGTTGGCAGTCTGGCCAGTGTTTGCTTTCAGGCCACGAGTATAGGATACCACGGTAGGGTCGGGACAACTGTGTAGGGCCTTCGTGCAGTAGATGCCGGTCATTTCACTGGCTTGGAGATGTATCTCGAGGGGCATGGAGGGTGTGGGGGCACATGGCTGTAGAAACGCTAGCTCGGTGGATTTTCAATGTCCACATTCAAACTTATTGTGTTGTTGTGCATGATTTTTTGATAGGGCATGGCCAATACGATGCATCATGGCTAGCTAATCGAATGCGTCTGTCTATGCCTCAATGGGGCTATATGTCTGTGACCTCTCTCATGTGTTACATTCCCTCTGAGGATTAGGTAGATTGACCCAGCTATTTGTTTCTCCCACCGTGCTCTTCCAAGATGGTAGCTACTTCAATAGAACTATAGGTGATTCACACTAGCAAAAAATGGGAAGATGTTTGTGTTGTACCTAAAATGCCACACGAGGGATAGTTGTACCCGTGGTGCATGGCGTGTGGGCTCTTCCACTACCAATCCCTATGACGGATGTCACAATGTTGGATCACAATATACCTGTTGAATCACATGTATCCGCATCCCATCCATGGGCACCATCATGGTGGATCCAAATATTCTGTCTATTTCTCCCATCCCATTCTCCCTTCCAGGATCCCATCCAACACCCTCATGTCCTTCCACCTTTTACTATTTTTCCTCCCGCACATAGTCATCATGTCCCCTTTTCTCTCATCCCCTGAAGTTCCAACCTCTCTGCTCCACAGTTGCCTTGTTCTCCCCCATGCCTTTGTCATCAATCCCATAAAGACATAGTGCATAAATCCATCGGATCTCCCATTTGATACTTTGGTGTCCCGATTGTCCCTCCGCCCAAAATGAATGTTGTCTTAGGTTTCCCTATATGCCAGCTCTATCTTCTGCGATGATGGACATTGGGACTTGTGTTTGGATTAACTCGTGGAGGGAATTCACACCTCATCTTCGCCTATGACCTACCATATGTGACAGACTCTTAGAAGGATTTCTTCCCTACTACTATCGTCTCTCCTCCTCCCCTCCGTCCACCTTTGCTCCCTCCTCTCTTGCAACCTCCTGGCCCACCCCTTCTCCATCCTTGTCGGCCTTGTGCCCTCAATTGTTGTGTTCTTACCCTTTATCACCCTCCCATCCTCATCATCATCGTCTCGTTCTCTTTCGTCCCTCCCTTGGCCAGTCTGGCATATCTCCCTCCACCTCGAGCCGTCCATGTCCTCTCTCCTCTTTGCCCCCCCCCC
>SZWC01015997.1:23466-38733 GCA_023375785.1 Penium margaritaceum
CCCCCCCCCCATTCTCACTCAACCCCCACTTGCCCACTCAAACCTCTCGTGTCATGTCCCCCTCTCCCCTCTACTTCCTCTTGAGAGCTCTTAGTGCTTCCTTGCGGGGACAATTCTAGTCTCACTTGAGAGGACTCTATCTACACCTACCGCCGACAAACCTCTCATCCGATGTTGCACCCAATCCGGGGGCATTCATGTCCAGTGATCTGAAATCCACTCACTTGACAATGAGTTCACAAGACTGAAACACGTGATGAGTATCCTATAAAAAAAGAAGAAAACATAGAATGTTGACAATGTTTCTTGGAGATCACTTGCTAAAATCATGCCCATAGTAGCTCCCATGTACATGACTACAATAATCTCACCAAACCTTCTTGAGAACTTGATGTTCTTAAATATAATTTTTACTACAAAATCTGGGATTTCTTTTTCATATCACTTGAGAAAATGCTTTTCTACATGTAAACCCAACTTATTTCTTTCGAAAATCTTATGCTACATATGTAATACAAACATTGTGTGTCCAAATAGATGACTCGACGCTCAAGAAGCAAGTAACAAAAGCCTAGCGAGACGTCTCCCCCTCTCCCTCTCGTATGTCAGAGTGTGTTGATGTTGTGTATTAGGTATTGTATATGTAGGGGGTCCAAAATGGTACACAAGTATATGGATACATTTGTGTAGTCTTTTTAGCGGATAGAAAATGCACCCCCTGATACACTCCCCCAATACACAAGCTCATTTCGGGAGGGGGGCTTGACTTCCAATTAGGGCACGCTATCTTTGTTCCTAATGTGCCCATGTTGAATTTTAAGTCAAAGCAAGTTATTCATTTCCTCTCTTCCAGAAACTGTCAGACTATAACAATTAACGATTATACACGACTTTCATCTCTTGTCGTAAAAACACCCATGTATATCATTGCGGATGTCTACCGCTATACTTGCCATCATACTCGCGAGATTTACTTATCACTTTTGAGGAGGGGGTGAGTCGTCGTTTCCCCATCCCTCTTGATGTTGAGGTGTATTTGGTGGGTGTGTTGGTTAGCAGTTTGTCATCTGGACGGTGTTTGACTTAGTACACATTTGTACAAATACACTTAGTATGTTTTTGAGTGCATGAAAAAGACACCCCCAATTTTACTCCCCTTACGATTGCAGTTTCTTAGGGAGGGTGGATTTTAAATTGAGGTACTATTTCGTAACTCACAACATGTCCATAATGAACGATGCATGTAAGCAAGGTTTTGTTTTTTTCCTTGTCTCAAAACTGTCTGGACATCGAGATCGACCCTCTGCATCTACTTACATCCCACTGAGAAAGAATTCACTCATGCTTTCTTTTGGTTATCTATTGGTTATACTTAATGATGCACACACAAGGTGCACTTCTCGATTTTTGGGAGGGGAGTAGGGACAGGCCGTCCCCTCCCCTCCCGGCCGAAGTCAAAGTGTATCAGAGGAGTGTATCTATAAGTGTATCTGGAGGTGGGTCAACTTAGTGTAGAAGTGTACATATAAAACTGTGCATGCTTTTTATTGTTTGTAAAACACATCCCCGTTTACACTCCTCTAATGCAAATGTAGTGTCTTGGGGGGGGGGGGTGAACTTAAAGTCAGGGTATCATTTCCTAGCTTGTAACATGCCTAGATTTTGACTTTCCCATCACCGTCAAGATATTGAAATTCATGTTCCACACCTACTTTTATCCCATTAAGAAAGAATACACATGTGTATTCTTCTACTTTTCTATTAGCCATAGTTGCTGGTATGCAAACCAGATATAATTCTCACTTTTTAAGGGGGGGTGGGAGGAGAGGTCGACCCCTGCTTCCCCTCAAAATTCTAAGTGTATTGGTGGAAGTGTATCAAGAGGGACGGTAAAGTAGTACACAATTGTATGAATATACTTGTGTACAATTTGGATCATACTTATGATACACATCCCGATACACTCCCCAAATACACGTGAGGTGTTTGGAGGAGGGCGAAGTGGGGACAAGATAAGAAAGTAAACATGTGTATAGTTTTTCGAATCTCTACAATATAGGACCCGATACATCACCCATGTAAATTTGGGCTGTTGGTGGAGAACGGGGGAGGGAAACCATCTACTTGAAGAAAATTGCACTCATGATACTTCCAAGCTTCAAACATAAGAAACATTATGTCTTGTTCTCCTACAAAGAGCGGGATTTGTTTCAATTATGGATTTTGATCACATGTTGTGCATCACATACATAACATTAAGGATTTCAAAGGACAAAAGTAGGTTTGCTTTTAAGTTATTGAGTATGTTTCCAAGATAACAGACTATACATCTTAAAAATCATGAGTATTACTCAGAATTCTCTCTAGAAAGGAAAAAAAAACTTTACAGTGAGAAACAAGTGACGAAACAAGTGTGTACATGCTAACAAACTACAAGGAAGTGAATACAGTGGAGGAGAATTACATATAGGTAATGAATAATGTAAAACAAGGGTGATAAAACATACCTCTCTTGGAGTAGACCCCTCGAATGCCCCCTTGTCTTGTCACCATCTTGAGATGGGTCTCCCTATTGCGTCACAACCCCTCTAGAATCGAAAACTTCAATACCCCCCTAATGGCACCACCCGTCGTCATGCCACCATCCTAAAATGTGTCTCCCCTTGTTATCTTACATCACTTTGGGGTTGCATCATCCTCCCATTCCGAGGGTCCCCATTCGTTGCTCCGGAGGCACCCTTCTAAACCCCCATACTGACTTCCGTGGGGCTGTCTGTGGTTTCTGGCCTCCTTCTCTCATCCTCGTCAGTGAGGCACTACTACACCCCCTTCAATCCTCCCCCCTTCCATTATCCTCTTCCCCAATTCTCTCCCACTCCCCTACCCTCCATTAGGAATGCTATCATTGTCTTCATGTATAAATAATCCCCTATTTTATGTCACATCCTCTTTTCCAAGGGGTGGACAACATTCCACTCACTTTGATTTGCCTCATGCGGTGCCGCCACCTACCTTGCCAATGCCCAAAACCACTTTCACCGGTGTCCCACCATCTTTTGTTTTCTCCTAAATACCACCTCTACAAACTATTGCACCACCTAAATAGTCATCTACTACATCACCCTATGCCCCTCCACCTTGCACACTTGTCCCTCGACTATTGTTCAGAGTAGTGAAGACGTTTCATACAGCATGCACGTGGACGAGTGCACCTGATCTAGTGCATGTCCTAGCGTATCCTCTTACTTCTTTAGCAAAATCAATCCTCCCTTCACAACCTCAAAGTACAATAGCAACAACCCCCGCATCCTATCCCAAGTACCTTACTGCCTGATGATTACTAGAAATTGGTCAATCGATTTAGGATTCAGTAGTGAAGTTTAATACGGAAATTTGGTGAAGTACGGAGGTGTTACTTTGGCAACGTTTCCCATCCTTGAGATCTGTGTTCATATGTGACATTATTATTTGGTGCGGCCCTTAGCCACCTAGTCTTACGGCAATCATCAAGGGCCTCGTCGTGAAATCAACAAAGGGCTTCAGCCATTTCCGGACGTACCTCTTCATGAAGAGGTACTTTCTTACATCATCAAAAGGGTACTTACCCTTTCACTATTAGCAACAGCTACAAGGCTCATAAGACACCACACTACTTAAGGCATTTAGCTCTAATAGGTAAACACACACAAGTACACCAGTGTCATTGCACTAGGAGTTGGTGTCCACATTCAAGCTTAAGGTCAAGTGGTGGGAGCTGGCACAAGTGGTTCTAGCTCCATCTCCCAGGCCTTGGGGTGTATGATGGTGTTCTCCAAATTGTAGGAGACACTCTCTTGTCTGATTCTTCACTGTTTACAATGTTCCAGTGAGTTGTGTAAGTCTGGGGTCATCCCTAGCTTTGTGGTATTGCTCAAATCTGTCTCCATGCTTGTACGCAATATGCATAAGGTGTGTTTATCGGTGTATCTGAGGCTGGTAAACCAATGTGAATGCCTAGTGTAAATTTTCACTAGGATTGTAGTGTAAGACAGTTCATTATTCCGTAATGTGGCAAACAGACAATTAGTTGGAAGATCGTGCGTCTACAAGTGAAATTCTACGTGACAATATTCAAGTTTGGTGTCAAAGATCAAGAGCAAGTTTGACCAGCTACCCTCTCTAATTCCAACATGGTATTAGAGCATCCGATGAGATCCTGGTATACAAGTGAGCCTGTGTGCACATTGAGGACAATCATTTTTCCTTTGTGAGTATCGCCTTCAACTAGAGTATTCATTGAGAACCTTGATGTCTCCTAGAAAGATAAGTTTGACACCTTTCGTAAGCAAGAAGACCATTAACATCCAAGTTCTATCAGCAGCGCACGTCCTCCATGGATGAACAACATAAAAGATTTATGGCAGAGAAGAAGGTCATGAATGCAGAACAAGCGGACATGGAAGCACAAGTGTAAGCCTTTAAAGCAAATATACAAATATCCAAAGTTGAAAGAGTCCAAGCGATGAAGGCTCATAAGGCTGTACAAAAGTCCATTGCAAAAGCAGAGGCTTATGTGGCCTTTAACCGTCGATGGCTGGAGGAAAGCATACGGCAATGCTTGACATTAAACAAAAACATGCGATAACAAATGGATGCACGAGTGCCCCAATTTGAGAAGACGTTTGAAGAGGATTGCGCACGACCACATGTGAGCAGTGTAGCACCAAGTTTGGGAGAACAACAAGATGCACAGAGAGCACCAACAATTTCTCCATTCAATGTAGCAGATGCTCAAGTACAAACAACGCAGAGATTGACTTTTACCTCCATTTTGGTTGCGCGAGCCGTTTTGCACAGCCCAAAACGGCCGCGCACGATGGTTCGCCGGCAGATTGGCCTGTTTGTGCATGGCGGCCAGCCTTCGTCTCCCGCGAGTCCAAATGGACATGGCCAAATTTTGGAAATAAAACCGTCATGCCCCATTAAGCCCCATGGATGAATTGCGCACATGGCATAATGACTCGCAATTTGCCCAAAAGGAAATTGCACGCACATCCCGAAAACAACAAAACTGACGACGGCAACGACATGTGAACTTTGCACGACATATCTGTGTAAAATGAAAAAATTTCAGACAACAACTGCCCAAACATAAAACGGATGTTTCTCTTCTGTGTCGACTCCAATTTCAACGAAACAAAACCACCAGATTCCTCTCGTCATGAAGAATCCACCTAAGAAGACATATTCACAAGAAACGAGTCTCAAAAGCTCATAATCCCCTTTCATCAAGGGCCTTTGGCAACTACTTCAAGTTCCCTTGGATTAAATCCTCCGTCGTCAACACTGAATAGCTCTTCGTCATCCGATAACTTTTTTTTTTGCAAAGTCAACACATCCTCAAGATTGGTTCACCATTCATAGATCGAGGGAGTATTGTAAATTGGTCGATCAATGTATGACTCACTGGTTAAATGTTCTATGGAAATTCGGCAAAGTATGGAGGTGCTATTCGGTAGCATTTCCCATCGTTGATTTTTGTGTTCAAATCTCAGTTGTGACATTTTTATTTGGTGTGGCCCTTAGCCACCTATTCCCACGCCGATCTTCAAGGGGTACTTCTACCTCTAAAGGCGCTCATTGTGACATCAGCAAAGGGCTGAAACCACCTCTAGACGTACCTCTTCGTGAAGACATACTTCCTTTCATCGTCCAAATGGTGCGTACCCCTTCACTGTCAGCAACAACTACAAGGCCAACAAGACAAGTTATGGTTAATCGTGCTACTTTAATACACTATGGAATGTATGTATACGGTACATGCAATACCTTAGGTTCCTAGTAATTTCCATGCATGCATACACTTTGTAATATACCATTGAACTAGTGGAAGAATGTTTTATGCTTATAAAACAATTGAATTCTACCGTGGATTCTTATGTATGTGAAGTCTGTTTAACTACGTGTAATCAGATATGTTAGATTGCCTACTTATGTACTTAGATGATATGGTGGGTATATAGGTCTCTTGGCATAGATGTCGCAAACGTATAACGAAATCGTGAGGTATTTCATACCTCAAGTCACCCTAGTTGTGATTTTGTTCGAAGTTCGGAAGGAGCCGCTTGCGTCATTTGCTCAACCCCGACGAAGTCAGTGGTGGCCCCCCCCCAAAGTACCTTGAGTGTCTCTGGGCAATGCATCGTGTTGTGTATCGTGGAAATATGTAGTGTTGAAACTTATGTATTGCAGTGTTCCATCGCGCAAGCCCCCCCCCCCCCCAAAACACATGAAGTGTATTGGGGGTTGTATCGTAAAGTGTATCGTAGATCTTTATCGATGTCAAACATGTGTACATTTCTTTGGTCATCATTCATGGTACACAAGTTGACATATTTGTTACCCCTCAGATACACACTCTGATACACCACCCCAATACACTTTCGACTCTGGGGGGGGGGGGGTGAGGGTTATACACCCCCCCCCCTCCATATCAAAAGTTTATAGGGGTGGTGCATCGGAGAGTGTCACGGACAGACATGCAAAAGTACAAATTGTGTTTTTTCGATCGCTTACATCCATATTCAGTGCTTAAAAGGCCCCCGAGTTGCAGTTGCACCCCCCCCCAAAGGACCTTGAGTGTATCCGGGAACTGTATCGTGTTGTGTATCGTGGCAATGCAAAGTGTTGAAACGTATGTATTCCAATGTTCCATCGTGCAAGCCACCCCCCCCCCCAAAACACATGAAGTGTATTGGAGGGGTGTATCGTAGAGTGTATCGTACATGTCCATCGACGACAAACTTGTGTACACTTGTTTGGTCATCACTTGTAATACACAAGTTGAAAAAGTAGTTACCCCTCAGATACTGACTCCGATACACCACCCCAATACACTTTCGACTTTGGGGGGAGGGGGGGAGAGGGCTATGTATACCCCCCCTTGATATCGAAAGTGTACAAATTGTGTACTGGTGAACGCCGCCTTCCTTGCTAAATGAAAGGGAACCTGTCGGGTCCGGCAATCGCAGGGCCCGGCAGGTGCCAAAACGAGTGAAGTAACAAAATCCTAATGAAGTCGGCGATGGCGAGGTCGCTCGTGTCTGATATCGGCAACGCTGATGTCAGACGCGAGCGACCTCGCCATCGAAGTCGGCGAGGTCTTCCTTCGTGGGCGATCCCCACGTACATTCAACGTTGAGTGTATTATGTGGACCTGATTAGTCAAATTAGGTATGCTCTGCCAACGAACAACAAAGGCCTAAATAATACATGAAAAGAAAGAACGACCCAAATAGGTATGGTAACATGAACGAAGCATAGCACTAACATAGGAGAAGCTGAAAATGGGTCACATTGAAACAATAGTATTTTTTCACCTGTAAGTTGTTCACAGTGCAAAATTGTAATGATTCCAAAATGATTTAAATGACATCAGAACTTGAAGGAAATTCAATGAAACTTCTAATGTGATATACACAGAAACATCTGTGTGTTTAGGATGTACAGGAAACTTCCATGAACCATTCCTATTCATGGTAGTAAACTTCCTAGAAACATCCTCCACAAATGTTCTGATTTTGTACACTAGTCTATCAGTGTGTACTTTTGGGGTGATTGACCATAAATGAACGAGACACCACACTACTTGTAGCTCCACACACACAATTGTGCTAGTATCCTTGCAATAGGAGATGGTGTCCACATGCAAGCTTAGGTTCATGTGGTGGGAGCTGGCACAAGTGGTTTTAGCTCCATCTCTCAGGTCGTAATAGTGTCCAGGTGTATGGTGGTGGTTTCCAAATTGTAGGAGAAACTATAGTGTCTGAGTCTTTAGTGGTTACGATGTTCCAGTGAGTTGTGTAAGTCTAGGGTCGTCCCTAGATTCGTGTTGTTGCTTGAATGTTTATTCATGCTTATTCAGAGTGTGCATAAGTTGTTTTTACCAGTGTATGTGACGCCGGTAAACCAATGTGAATGCCTAGTGTGAATTCGCTCCGCGATTTTACGTGTAAGATAGTTCAATCTTTTGTTGTGTGACAGACAAACGTTCCGTTGGAAGATCATTCGTCTACTGGTCAAAATTTACTTGACAATATTTGACTTTGGTGTCAAAGATCAAGAGCAGGTTTGACTCTGTACCCGCTCTAATTCCAACAGTTTTTTTCTTCTTGGATACAAAATCGTGGACTATAACAAGGATTGTATGAAAACAAACTGTGCTTTAACTAGGAAAAAATGGGTTCAAAGTGTACTTATGTTTTTCTCTTGAGTGGCATTTTCTGAGAAGCAAGAGGGGAATGCTTGGCTCCACTCACCTTGAAAGAGCGAGTGGAGCTAAACAAGTGTGGTGCACATACTATGTTGCACTATAGTGCCGTTGTTCACGTCATGAACTATAGCAAGTATATCCTTATCGTAGATAAGGAAGTTGAATTCTTTACCCTACAGCTAAGAAGATTCATATGCAATCAGTTGCAGCCCCTTTATCTCAGTATACATCAGCACTATCAACACGACTTAGCCAGTTATGTTTATCATCATGGTATTCTTCTTGGAACCATCTGGATGCACCGGGACAACGTCATCACATATTGCATGCTTGAGCTCCTCAAAATTCTTCAGCCCCTCCCTCCACCCTCTATGTTGATCCTTCCTTGTTGGCATATAGCCTTCTTCAAGTATCTCCAACTCAACTTGTAGTAGTAGTTGATAAAGTCCAAACAACCTTTTTTTCAGGAACGTATACAAGTGTCGGCCATTGCTTCATAGATAACACTATCTTTGGATCCAGTGGAAGATTGTTTTTACTCACAACATACCCAAGGAACTGTACATCCTGCCTCTCAAACTCAGAATTACAGTGATTTTCAAACACCTTCCTTCTCCAAAGGTTATCCATTACGTGCCAAAGATGATACTAATTCTCTAGTAGAGGTTGAGGGTAAATGGTGACATCACAGATGAGAGTCGTCGTGAATTCATCCATGTTCTTATGGAATATCCAATTATGAAAAGTATAGAACGTAAAAAAAGCATTGGCAAATGCAAACGACATTTCCATATTCTAAAAAGGCATTTCCATCCATGACATGTTGTGTTCCCCCCCCCCCTTTCTCCACAATTTGGATATGATGGTATTCAAAGTCCAAGTCCAAATCAATTTGCTCCCCTCACGTTGTGAAGTTAACCTCCACACTGCACAACAAAACATGTTCTAGATTGGTACATCGTTAACTTTATAGTATGCACACACCAATAGCTCCTTGTTTTCTTCTTCCCAAAGAGAAATGACTCAAGCGAAGGTGTTACGCCCAAATTGGTGAATCCCTCCTCCGTTGCTGTTGTTTCTTTGGATTACATAAACCATTATGACTCGTGTGACAAGCAGTATACACCAATCACTCACATGAATACCTCAAATTCTTATCAGTTTCCTCCTTGGGTGGCGAACCCTTTTGTATCTTCATAGGAGACTAATCAATATAGCTTTGTGTCAGTGCATGTATGCCTTTATGCAAATCTAAAAACAGTGGGTATACATACTTCTTATCACGGAATCCAGAACTTCCATTGCTCTAGCCACTTCCTTTTGTTATACCCACTCAAGTTACACTCAATCATATTGATACCGACAGTGCTTCAACTAGACATAACCCGGCTAGATTAACTTGCTTACCTTGTCATCGTTAGAGTTGGCATCGTCAGTGCATAGCATGCAACTATATGGTGTACAATTTGCTTCACTTGTCCTTTCCTTCAATCCACAAGAAGATTCCATGGATGTAGTCAGCAATGACCTAATCGATAAAGGGCATGCGTTTGTTCATTTCATATGATAGCTTATCCAGTAGGACCCTTAGTGGTTGAGACCCGCATTCAAGCATCACTTGCACCTAATCAGCATTAGATTAGTTCACATGTAGCCATTTTAGCCTACACCTAGTTGGATGCTTCTCGTTCAAGAAAGAAAGCAATGTGCCTCAATGAAAAACACATGCAATTTTCAACGAGTCTGGTATCCCTTACCATCATCAATGATATCCCAATGAAGATAAGCTACAAAAAGGATCTTTGATATGCTGCTGATTTCTTCGATGAGTGGAAATACTATGGAAAACTCCATACTCCTTTATAAACTTTTGGATTTGGTCTTGAATGATCCAATAAATAGCATTGTTGGAAAATGGCCATTCGTCACTCAAAGCTAGTTTTGCTTCCATAATGTACTTCCTTAAATCCATTCTTGTGGTGCATAGGCCTTTCCCATATCAATGAATGTCCACCATACAACTTTCTTTACTACTTTCTTTGGTAATGACGTCCATGCACCGTGTGAATCTCCATGAGGTTAGTGTCAAAAATTTGGACTCATTGCTAAACCCTCCAATTATCCATGGAATCCCTCTCCATGGTAGTTCAACAAGTGAAATAGCTTGATTTACATTACCATTGTGTGGAATTCCACGATCGTGTTCAATGCAAGCGTGCTCTTAATGTCACCCTTCAAGCCATCATGATACACGCATGTCATCTTTTGCTCGCTCATGCTGCTGATATTCAAGCACAGACTAAGAGCCAATATATGTACTCTTAGACTAAATCGATTTAATGCATATTATTGAGCGTGTTGTTAACATCTATTTAGGTTGTCACATATTGAAAACAATCCCTAGTTTCATGATTGAACCATTATCACGTCGCTAGCACACACACATTCGCTTGTTTTGTTTTTGTTCAACATAACCAAATACTTTGCATTGTAGGTGTTGCTGCCTCTCTCAAATAATGCTCTAATTCATTGTGCCAACGCATACAACATGCATCAATGTTTTTCCATTGGAGGGTTTTCAAGGGCCTAAGACAAGCCATTCATTGCATACACTAGGTGAATTTGCTTTCTCCCTTTACTAAGGGATTGAGATCCTTGTGGCCTTAATCATAGCAGAATCTTGTAAAGGGATGTCCAAACATGTCCTAAGTAGTACCCATCTTGGAGCTCACCCACCTACCATTTAAGCTGCTCATACTTTACACTGAGGGCTCCCGAATGATGCACAATTCAGTGAAATGTCTTCTCCATGGCCGAAGCATAGGTTTTGGCCATGGAGGTATTCAAGCACGATTATTATTTTCTTTTGTATCAAACCAATCGAGGCATCCATTTGGCAATCCAATGTGAAGGTCAATGTCTTCTGTGTATGGAAGTCACAATTTGTCTTGGACATGGGTGGAAGTTACGTAGATGCTTTCTGAATTAAGAAAATGTTTTGAGAGGTTGGCTTGTATGTTGGCTTTGAATCGTCCCATTAGCCTCAACGTTATGCGATAGAGTGTATGCATTCTTCTCCTTGAAGAAAGGAGAGATATGTAAGTACTTGGACCTAACGAGTGATTATTTCTCTGATACCACGTGTGAGAGTGCGTGCGCTTAGAATATGAAGTCTTTGTGTATGGAGAGAATAGTTTAAACGCTAGGATAAACGTAAAGGTAGTGTTTAACCAGAGATAGAAATGGCAGGTTGATTACAATGAGATAAGTAAAATGCAGTTATTGTGGTGACCACCTAAACCTTGCCTCACCTATGTGCTATCCTAGCTTACTTCAACAACGTACTTGTACTTATAAGTGAACGACGTCCGAGTTGCATTCTTCATGTGTTTAAAAATGCCAAGATTAATGGTTTACATTTAGTTATGTGCTCTCACATGATGGATGTGCACTTCTTTCTGGAAGCTACCTTGTAAACCAGACCTCACTCATGTTTTCCCCCCTGTGGTGAGTGCGGGTGCCGTGTTGCATACAATTCCAAAAATTCAACGACAGTTGGATAATTATTGTTACCATTCTTGCTTACTCCACTTATTGCACATGTATTGGATAACTCTTCTAATAGATCTCCTCACAGAGTTCTTTGCTCCCTTACCTATGGAAACTCCAATTAACTTTTCGTCTACAATACTAGCTGGTTCAAGTATCATGAAGAAGTCGGACGCGTCCTAGTTGGGGGTTGGAGGTTTATGTAAGTGATTTCCCCAAAGTCATTCTCCTCTTCATGGAGATTGCCAAATGAACATGTATTGATGTCATGTTTGCCATCAAGTACCTAATACAGTTCTATCACATCCATGTAAGCACCATCTTATGAGTACTCTTTGTGTGGTACACCACGCTCTCTCTAATGCGTAAATTGGGCTGTGTTATGGATCACAACCGTCCATCACTATCAATGGTTATTAAGATACTCACAAGGCTCATGATGTCGACCCTTGTAGCTGCTTAGGTTGCATCTTATGGGTCAAAGACAGTTCCATTTCAAAGAAGAGTGAAGTATAGTGATGTGTTACACGCACCTCTATCAAAGCCGAGTTTGTAGCTCTTGGCTCAGGCATATGTGATTGTTTTGTTGTGTCACTTGCAACATCCATTTTGTGGTCCATGAAGTGCAAATGATGGTACACATCAATCTCACACCAAGCATACCAATGTTGAAAACGATTTTTTCATGGATGTGTTGTTGAAGAGGATTGTGAAAACTGTGTGGGTTGACACACAATTGTAGTGCATGGACTTCTTGGCTATGAGGCATATATTTTGGCACGTTCAAGTTTGATGTTCACTATATGAGCCCGACACGTGCGCCCTCTATTCATGATTGTTCCTGATGCTCGTTTCTCCGTCTTTCAGCAATACCGTGTAAACTTCTTTCATATTTGCGCATGTCATGTTCTCAAGTGTTGATACTACAATACAAATATCGTTGTCCACCGGCCTCGCTACACATATATGTGTAGAAGAGCGAACCAACATGGCTACTTTACTCATCAAGTAGGTTTTAGAGGCATCAAACCCCTTAAGCACACTTACGCTCTGTTGCCAATGTCTCCGCCATTCATGTTACCGCGGTCTTAAGCTTCCAAGCTACCCAATCCCTCTTCATTTTTTGACATGTGATGCTTGATTAGATGATGCGATGTCGTGCACAGTTTTTTTTTCATACATCACCTACAATAGAGGACAACTGGTTGCCGGTTGGTCAAAATCAAGATCCATAACTGACAAAATCAAACAAAATACTACTCATCGCTATTGTTGCTACCAATCTCTCGAATGGCTTTCTCAAGAGAAACTGTGAAACCACTTGGAAAACAATGAAAACCAAGTAGGTTTGGCAACTTCGAAGCAGTAATTGGTGTTTATGAACGTTAAAAATAGATTAAAATACTTATGCATGTTCCTTCCTTGTTATAGATCCATTTCTTAACTTGCCATCTGAGGGTTGTTTCAACTTTTGTAGTTTAATTACAGATTACCTTTTTATACCGAGTGAAAGTTTCTAGGTGCAAGGTAGCAAGGACAAAAACGAATCGACAAGGATGTGTTCTCATTGCCGGTATCCACTGTGTTTTGACTGGCCGCCAGCTGGCAATGCCACGTTCATTTCTTGTGGCCCGTTGGATTTACCCGTAAAGCCAGAAGTTGAAAGCCCGAAAAAATGGGAACATAGTGGCAGTGTACGAAAACAAGCGAAGCGAAGGTTTTGTTGACAGGAAGAGCGACAGCCGCTCCCAGAAGAGAACGAAGCTACGAAGTTGTGGTCGGGCCCTCCACTACAAGAATCATGGCAGATATGGTGGAAGATACAGTTGTGGCGCACCGTCGCACCATACCTGATTTTTGTCAGTTTTGGTGAGATCGACAGCTGTACTGTCAGGAGGAGTCAGCCAAACCGCTTGCCGCTCAACAAGGTGAAAAAGACAAACAATTGGGGAATAAGGCACCGATCTTTGCGCGTCGATCCGTTTGACTATCATGGATTGGTCGATCGACGGCGTTCTCCGCTGGTGCAGTAAACAATCGGCTCAAGCTTGTTTTCATTGAAAGTTTGGCGGGGGCACACGTCTTGAAGCCGATAACGACTGGATTTTTTAGGGTCATGACACGAAGAGAGATGTCAATCCTGTAAGAAACACTCTGAGACTGTCGTTACTCGTTGACAAATCCGATACAAAGGGCAGGGGAGGTCGTAGTGCCGGAGGACTCACCTGGACAGACCTCGAAACATCATCCATATCGAGCGATTTCCTGGTTTGCGAACACCACCGTGAATGACATGTGTCCATTCGTTGTCCTCAGAGTTTCGCAATGTAACTCGAACACAGTGCGTTCACAACAACTCGAAGATGTTGCATCGTCATTCAATCTTATTCGAAGGCAACCTTTTAAACTTAGTGTGACGTTTCGGATCCGGAAACAGTTTGACGCGAAGATACGTCATTGTTCGAAACCTATTGCGACAATATGGACTCCCAAAGCAGGCATTACTACATTTTTATACTCTTTGAGCAATAAGGAATGTGCACAACAAATCTAAGCGCCGCCCAACTTACAGCTAATCTAGACTCCACTGCAGAGTGAAGCATAGACATTGTCATGCCACAAAAGAGGGCAAGCCATTGGGATGATCTGCGGGTCATAAAAAAGTGCAAGTGATTAAAACATCCGGATAACTTGAACCTAAAAGTAAGTGAACTTTGATAACAAATGTCTGACATGACCACTACACAAACACGTGTCGAAATGACATGAGGCATCTTTTGGGTCGTAAGCACTTGAGGAAAGAAACTATGCTAAAAAACTAAAGCGTTTTGAGAATAAAATGCAACAGGTCAAAAAAACCAAACACCTTTAACTTTTCATACATTGATGCAATTCTAAACAGTTTCGACCACACTTATCATAAAAAAAAATGAAAGAACCTTCCAAGGCTGAAAAACTACATTCAAGATGAGTGGCCGAAATTCCCTTTCATTTTTCTATATTTTAGATAAAACATTCATGTAAAAACAAATACCTACATCTAAATATCTCTTTATCTGTATCTATGTTTATGTCTTCATGTATATCCATCTCCAGATCTATCTTTAAAGCTACATCTATATCTATGTTTATATCTCCATATATACATAAACATATATCTATGTATATCTATACCTATATCTATACCTTCATCTAAATCTATATCTAAATCAACATCTAAATCTAAATATAAAAACATATGTACATGTGTATTTATATCTATATCTAAATCTATATCTTTATCTGTATCTATATCTATATCTATATCTATATCTATATCTATATCTATATCTATATCTATATCAATATCTATATCTATATCTATATCTATATCTATATCTATATATATATCTATATCTACATCTATATCTATATCTATATCTATATCTATGTCTATGTCTATGTCTATATCTATATCTATATCTATA
>SZWC01015997.1:41261-51519 GCA_023375785.1 Penium margaritaceum
TCTATATCTATATCTATATCTATACCTATATCTATATCTATATCTATATCTATATCTATATCTATATCTATATGTATATCTATATTTGTACCTATATCTATATCTATATCTATATCTATATCTATATGTATATCTATATCTATATGTATATCTATATCTATATCTATATCTATATCTATACATATATATCTATATCTATATCTATATCTATATCTATATCTATATCTATATCTATATCTATATCTATATCTATATCTACATCTATATCTATATCCATCTTTTTGTATATCTACATCTAATTCTAAACTATATCCATTTGTATATCTATATGCATACTTCATGTAGATGTATATCTATACTCATACCTATATGTATATGTTTACGCATATATATACCTATGTCAATATCTAGATTTATGCCTATGAATGTTTATATCTATACATGTATCAATATTCATATTTACATCTAGATCTACATACATGTTTATATCTATATGTAAACCTATTGTTTTACTTATATCTACATTTTGATCTATGTGTTTATCTCCATTTGAATGTTTATTCACGTCTATCTTTATTTTTATCTATATCCATATGTATATCAATATTGATATGTATGTGTTTCAATCTTTTCATATATACATATGAATTTATATTTATTCTTCTATTTATGTTTATATCTACATGTACATTTATCTTTCCACCTGTATCTTTGCTTATAGCTTTCTGGTACCATTTTTATTATATTTATATCTCAAAATATCTCAATTAACATTGATATATGCCTGGCGTTAAATACTTATGTTTAGATTTCTGTGTATTTGTGTACCAATTCCAATATCTTTAGCATTGTTATCTGAATCTAGTATATATACGTAAACATGAATCTATTTTTGTATCACTCTTCATATATAGATATTAATATGATTATCCATATTTGCATCCTTTTTAGCATCCATCTCCATATCCGTTTCTGAATATGTTTTCAACATCTTTTCGTAAATATTTACGCACATTTATATGCGCTATTATATAATTTTACTCATGACTACATATTTTTCATTTAGAAATTAACATTCATACGTTAATAAATTCACATCTGAGTGAAAATGTATTTCGAAGATGTAGGTAGAAATTAATTTGTATAGTTTTCTAGATAAAGTTTAATTTAGATTTCAATTATTTTCCATAATAATGTTTTGTCTCGAATAGAATTTTTTCCTTTGAACCTATATTTTTATTCCTTTTGATAACATGTCACTAGAAAACACAAACCGGTCATTTTTGAGATTCATGTACCTTAATCCCATAATGTTTACTTTTTAATCTTTTTTCACTTTGTACAAAGTTTTGAAACATGGAAAGGAGGAGAGGTTTCCTATGTGCATTCTTCTTTATGCATGTGTTGTGGAATTACATTTATCCATAGTAAAATTCAAATTCTTCATTTACAACTAAATTGTTTTTGAACTTCATCCATGGTATTATTCTTTCTTCTCAATATTTTGTTAGAGTGTAACTTGAGTCATGTATAGAAAATGTTTATTTTTCTTATTGAAGTTTTTGTTTAATTGTTTATATGTTTTTATTTGTTCTTATTATTCATCCTTTGCTGTTTATTACCAATTTAATGAATTGAAAATTGAGGTATAGAATCATTATTTCTATGTTTGGTAAAGGATGAACACCACTTGCGTAATACAAGCAATGTTTTACAATTATTATGTCTTGAATAGAAATGGAAAGGGACACCAAATGAGAGTGAAGAATTTCAAATATTCATGAAATATTTTTTGAGTTTAAATCAAAGTATATGGGCATTTTGGAAGGATTTTCATTTTTTTCGCAAATTGCTTTGATTATTTCCTCATGTTATCAATGGATTATTCAACTTGTTTGTTCCATTATGGATCAAAATGATAAGATAAATTATATTGATTTCTAGACATGATCTATCATTGTGGCCTTGTTTTTAAAATATTATTTTTTTCACTTTTACTCAAGTAATCATTTAGTTATCTTTTCATTTAGAATGTAACATGAAAGCTCTCTCCCTAAATCAAGGGATGTTTTATGGAAAATAAATGCATTAACATCACCATTTGTACCTTGTCAGAGTATTTAAAAACATATAGAGGGATGTCTCGAAATTTGAAACACAAAGACCTTGCTTGATTTAGTGAAAATTGTAAATGTTTCCTTTTGATTTCCTTACAGAAATTGTTTTGGTTGGGATTCTTTCTCTATTGATAATGGGGTATATGTATGAATTTGTGGAAGCCTTGATTTTGAGACGTCACACGAGTTTCAAAATCAGGCAAATGCGATTATAAGGCATCGTTTTGATGTCCTGGAGGGGCCAACATCTGGATGATGATGGAGGATGTTTCGTTGCAATAGTCGGTACCGAACACACGAGTGTTGCATTTCTGCCTGGCTTTCATGCTTCGCTGGCGTCAGGGAGATCTTATCGGCCGGCATAGATTTTCAACGCAGAGACATCTTCAGTAGTTACTACGATGTTTGCGATTTTTCCACCGAGGGACTGGGATTGGCTTTGTGATGTTAGGAAAACCGCATATTATCGTGAAGCATGTTTTCAGAAAGGAGCATCGCGATGTTGTGTTGAAAAACTTTTGGAAAATTCGGAAAAAGACCGGTCTAGAAATGATTCCATGATTTTTCACGAGGAAAATTGACCTTTTCTCTTTTCATGTTCACAAAATGAATTGTTTTGAAAAATGTTGCTTTCCCGGAAATGGCGAGATAAATAATAGGAACGCCGTAAAGAGAGAGAAACGATGAAGATCATGAGGTTGCGAGATGCTAGGGCAATGTTCGTCTCTTCCGGTGAACCTGTCGACCCTGTTCGATGTAATCTCAAGGATAGGTCCCAGTATGTGCAAAATCGTACGTTTACGAAGTTCATGACGTAAGGAGATCCGTATTACTGTAGCGTGCTACCTTTTCATCTAGATGTCAATAACGCCTGAAAATCTCGGGCCTATCAACTCGGTGCCTATGTTTTTGGATGGACTGATGCTGGATGTTTCTCTAGAAGGACCGTCATACAACGTCGATGCGACGGCTTTGACTGGGGGAGGGTGTTGTTTATTGGACGGTGACGTAGAGTATTAGATGTAGGGGTGTCGGCAAGCCGATGGTTTGAGATTGTGTACCGGACGTTTGAGATCATTGTCATAGAGGTTAACTCCTGTTCGGCTGGTTCTTCCCCTAAGTCTCTCCTCGAAACAAAAGTTCCAAATGATAACACTGGTTTTACAGCTGTTTTTCCTGTTTCATACATCGAGAAATCTAGCGTTCCCAGGTGATCCCTTTGCTGGACTTGAAACCAAGAGACGCAATCGAAGAGATACTGTTTCGCCATCTTAGCAACGCGTATTCAGCGAAAGAAATATGGCTGACTTTTGGCTGAATTGTGGTTTTTGACTCACTTCTGACTGACTTATGGCCTCAATCGAGGTCTTCTTCTAGCAAAGACGTAGTCACGATGGGTTTCGCATTTGGGTCGCTTTTGGTTTGACTTGTGAATGATTTTGTACATGACGATTGTTTGGAACGGGTAGTCCAACCTGAAAGGTCCAAGATTTCATAGCCACCATTCCGTAGGGCGACTACTGGTCTACATGAAACGCATCCTACATGACGCATCCGATATTGTACCAGCTCTAACAGTATGTGTTTCGGATCGACGCCTCCGTTTTTAACACATTCCAAGGTTGGAATGGTATTCCTCGCTAGTGGAGGTATTGAGGGCTGTCGAACCAAGTTGGATTAGCCATCATATACCGTTAGCTCCGTTAGCGCGAAGGTTGAGTGCGTTTCAGAAGCAAAATCCTGTATTCGGTTCACGCGCCTTTTGACGCGGAGAAGCGATAAGCCCGTGTTTGGGTCCAGCTTGAATGGGAACTCCGAATAGGATTCGGCGCTGCACTTGAATCCAAGACGACGCAAACAGCGTCAAAGGAATGTATCTGCGTAGACCATTTTGCCGACCATGTCCGTCTTTGTACTAAGTAATAACACAAATGACATGGATTTAACAACACTGCATATTGAAGATGCCAAACGACCTTCAAATCACATGAAAAGGTTTCTAAGATTGCCAGAGACTCCAGGAGATCTTCATTGACGTTTTTTATTGCAATTAATAAGACTTTAATTCCCATTTCTATGACTGCAACATCTTTTCTCAAACAGTTTACAATCACTCGAGACATAAACAATGTTCAAGAAAGGCTTACATATCTCCTACGCAAGGAGCAAGGCCAATGATTTTCAAATTCAATCGAAACTTCTTGATTTTTATTCATGCAATTTATTTTTAACCACCAGGAAAAGTGAGACCATGAGAACTTCACAAGGAAACTCACACATTCTATACACTTACATATAGATGAAAAAGGACATCTACTGTAGAAATACAATAAACTAGAAACAAGTTCATGTTTAATAAAATTATTTATATCTGATTGTTTTATAACATTAATATATTGAATAGAAAATGCATACATCCATTAGGATGCACATGATGAGAATCCCCTCTCCATCATCAAAACATGAGGAAAAAATGTAACCATTCTAACAAGAGCATGGTGTGCATGACACAAATGATTTTGTAGAATCAAGGGTCTTAAATTTCAATGAAAATAGCAATCTTTGCGCAAACTAACTTGCATGGTTTACGACATGTATCACGATAGCTTGTTCAAAGTTCAAGAATGATTTAAAAGAGCGATTGAGCTCCATCTTTGAGTGAGATTTGTCCCTCATGAAAAAAACACATCAATATTTTTTTCTTGTCAACTCGCACCACAAGAAATTGTGTTTATTTTCATTCATGCACTTCATCTACTATCCCAATGGTTTGTAGTAGGTGCATGTCCATGAGTAGCCTAACAAGGGAAAAACGTCTCAAGTCATTTTGGATTCCCTTAATAGGAGAATTTTGGGACCATAGGTCGTTCTAAAAGCTAAAAACAACTAGTACCATCCACATGGTAATCAAAATAAGCATATAATTTGAAGTACCCTTTGGCACCTCATCAGCACCGTTAAAAAGTGTGTGCGTTTGCATACCACCAAGCATTGGTTCCACATGGCCTAAAACATTTACTCTTTAGAAAAAAAAAGATAATCCCAATGAAAAATTATTTGATGCCAATTTATTTGAGTCATTCTGATCTTGTTTTGTTCAGTGCTTTACTCAGGTATTGTTTTCTTCCATCCTCCAACGATAATGCTAGAAAATGACATGGAAAATCATACCATGACAAAGAATACCACATATTGATAGTGACTTGGAAACGGAATTTCCATGGGCATCATTTTCAACCTCAGCATAGGATTAATCAAGCATATAAACATTACTCTCTCTCTCTCTCTCTCTCTCTCTCTCTCTCTCTCTCTCTCTCTCTCTCNTGACATGGCAAATCATACCATGACAAATAATACCACATATTGATACTGACTTGGAAACGGAATTTCCATGGGCATCATTTTCAACCTCAGCATAGGATTAATCAAGCATATAAACATTACTCTCTCTCTCTCTCTCTCTCTCTCTCTCTTTGTAAATCTTTCTCTTGCTCTTGCTCTCTCTCTCTCTCTCTCTCTCTATCTTTCTATCTCTCTCCCCAACAAAATCCAACTAACTCCATTACTCTCTCATGCATAATATTTTATGATATGATGAGATAACATAATGTCCAGAAATGGACGTCTGAAAATCTTGTTTATACAAGACATAATACATTCTAAGTAATAATGTTGTTTTCTTATCGTACATGACTAAAAATGATGAACTGGATTTCAAAGGTTGCCTTTTGACCTTCAAGATAAACTCTTTATTACGTGAAATCCGAAACAAATCATTAAATTACATTACTTAATGAAACATTCACATTATTCAACCCGTAAAATTTTGATGAATTACATGAAATGGCATGTAACATGAATACAGAAACATTTCCATGTGTCCAACAATTCAATAAACATGTCTACATTTCATGATATAACTTTATATTAAATTATGTTTTTTTTTGAAGTATTTGAGTGAGAAATGATAAGGTAGGGTTTGTGATCTATTTCCCATTGAAGTGGTAGCGAAGGCTTGTTCAACCTGATTGGGTCGGCATTAGGTCATCATTGTTCTATGATACCAAGTGTTAACCTTTTCACAAAAAAGATGCTTCTAAAGTAGAGGTTTCAAGTAAAGAGATGAGCTAGGATCACGTGATAATGAGGAAATTGTCATTCACCATATTGATGTTTAAAATGAGTTTAATGTATTATTTTACCACTTCTCTACCTTTTCTCCTTTAGTTTGCTACCCATGTTTTTACGTTTCCCCAATCAGTGTAACATGAAGTTTGGATGTTTTTTACCCTTAGGCTCCATCATCGATTTTTGACACATCCTAGTGTTTAGGATGCGTTTACTATTTATCGTTTGCATGCACCATAAAAAATCACAAACACACATCATTTATGTGTGCGTTCTCATGGATTGTGATGCAATCCCTCTTAATGATGATGCTTCTAGTGCGCCTCTGCCATTAACTACGAAATCCACATTTGAGCTTTCAAACATCACCTTTTGCATGCATGGCAAAATTCAAGCTTCGTATCTAACTAGTTGATTTGTAACTTATGTGAAACATATCGTTTTTTGTATTTTCCACGTGTTTTTGAGAAAAGTTGACAAATACTTTTCTTCATACGTTTTAATTGTTTGCTCATCCTTTCACATGGTTCACTTGATGAAATTGATATGGAATTTGTATCGCAGACATACCAGTGAAAAAATTATAATGAGTCATACTAGGGTCTTAAACACTGGAGTTGAGTGATATGTGTAAAGGTGTCCCATGAGGCAACAATTTAAATGCCTTCTCACGTTTTTGTTGAGAAATCATGAGAAGTCGTGAGTTTTTGAGTTTAGTGAGGCAGATTTATTTGTGATTCATAACATCATTCATGATCCAAATAAGTAGTATTAAAAGATGAATAAGGTTTTTGATGATTTTTACCCATTTCTTGAAAGTGCATGAATTCAAAAGAACATTGAGATAGTCTTATAGTTCGAAATTTCACCAAAATTCATAGGGTATAACGGCGTTAAAACTTGGATTTTGATTACATGGTGGGCCATGAATGCAAGGTAGGATTCCCCCTCAAGTTGAGGGACCTATGTACATCATAGTGTTTAAATCAACACTTATGTTTTGAGTTATGCTAGGATTTTGTTTTGTTGACGATTCAGATATAAAGGCATGGGTGGATATGAGCCTAGGGACAATCCAAAGAAAATTTGAGAAGATTTCATTTTTGAATGTTGATTGTACTTGTGGAGATGTATGGTTATTACTCTCAAATTGTGAAATGAGGGTTGAAGGTTTGGAATGTGCAAATTATGTTAAAAAACTAGAAAAAGTGAAAAAGGTACACAAATTGTTATGAAGTAATGGTGTTCCCAAGGTGGAGGTGACTTGGAATCGGTATGTATGATTGTGGGTGGTGATGGAGGTTTTTGTCATGGGTGGTGAAAGCTGGAAAGCACCAAGGTACATATGTGTTTCTAATTTTTGGTTTTGTAGGTAAAATTGGATCTTTCAAAGGTAACATAGATTCCCCCCTTTTCCTTCTCCCAAAGTTGATTGATAAAGGAACTTGTTTTGTCAAACTAGGAGAATTATTTTGGTAGACAAAGAGGGGAATGTGTTCTTTCTTTATCTCACATGTACTAGATTAAGTGTATTTTTCCATTCCTTCATAAGAAGATAATACCTTCGAAATTGCAGAGACATGTAACTATAGTTTCTTCCACCTTCCTCGACCCCTTTGAGTGTGTTTAATGGGATATTTACGGAATTTGCTTCCATGTTTTTCCTCATGCTGTTCCAAGGTTGCTTCATCAGCCATCTGGTGGACACTATCGAAGGTTGTAGAGGGAGGACCACCTTGAGTGAGATTCCGAGCACTGGACAAACCTCTTTGAGCTTTTGAAATCTTGACTTGTAAAGACTGTGTCGACGCCACTGCTACAAGCAAGTTGGCGGCAGCCATCAGCAGGGGAAGAGCAACGGCTGTCAGTCGCATTTACCGTCGCCTGTTCAACTTTAGACCCTCTCCCACAGCTCGTGTCACTCCGAGCTAACTGGTAGCGTACCACTCTCCCCCGGAGTGTCAGTGTTGAACTTCGCCGCCTGCTTCCGGAGACAGTCTGAACCTCTGCCTTCTCCCTGCCTAGGTGTCGGGAGCAGCTTCATGTGATCGGCCCTGAACAAATAGCAGCGCTAGACGCGCACTCAGCGGCTGCTGCCTGTTGAGCAGCAGCCGAGCAGACTCAGGGAGCACACGCACAACGCCATTCGGAAGCCGCGTGAAGAGGGGACCGCCACACCGGAGACAAGGGGGTGGGTCAGCTCAAGGGCACACGAGCAGCACCAAGCGGCCACGGCAGAAGGATTTCGTTCGCCCGAGCTCCAGCGAACAGCCGTCAGACGACAAGCGAGGCGGAGCAGCAGCTGCTGCTAGCACTCACGGGTGAGGTGCAGCAGGAGCACCAGCAGCAACAGCAACAGCAGCAGCAGCAGCAGCAGCAGCAGCAGCAGCAGCAGCAGCAGCAGCAGCAGCAGCAGCAGCAGCAGCAGCAGCAGCAGCAGCAGCAGCGGCAGCAGAAGCAGCAGGGTCAGAAGCAGCAGAACCGGAAGGAGCAGAAGCAAAAGCGGCAGGAGCAGCAGGAGCAGCAGCAACAGCTGCTTCTTGCTGTCCCACTGCCGTGCACACGTTGTGGTTTGTCTGCGGCAACTTAGCTTGCTGCCCAGGCAAAGAGCGGCTGTAGTGCCCTCGCAATTCCCGTTCATACTTTACAAGAGGTGCAGCAACGGACGTAGCAGCACAAGAAGCGCCGGCGGTGGCAGCGGCGGTTGCCGCTTCGGCGACAGCAGCATCAACAGGATGACCAAGGCCAATCCNGGGTTGGCTCTGCACTGCTTTACGACCCCTTCTTCCTCGCCCATCGCGCCTCCAGCAGCATTGAGGCGGACACGGCGTGCGCGCTGACGCCCGCCGCCGCCCCCCCAGAAGCCAGGCGGACACCACCGTGACGAGGAAATCGAGGCCGAGGGCGGCGGCGGCGCCGGCCATCGGCACCTCCATGGTGGCGGTTGGCGGCGCCGCCGTCGCCGGCACTGGCAGTGGCAACAGCGCAGGCAGCGGCGGAACGTCGCACTGGTCCGCCATGCGGTCCGCCGCCTCCAGCCCCGGCGGGGGACCGGGCTCCGGCTCCGCCTCCGGGTTCATGCGGGCGCCGTGCTCCGTGTCGGCTCTGCTGCTGCTGTGCGTGGGGTTCCAGCTGGGGTGGGTGTCGGTCACGTTCCTGCACTCGCCGCAGCCCATGGAGATGTCGCCGGAGCTGAACCGGCTGTCGTCCATGGAGCGTGTCGTGCTGAGGAGGGTGGACCGCATGGAGAAGGCGCAGGAGGAGAGGATGAGGAACCTGACATCGGCGGCTGCTGCTGCTGCTGCTGCGGCCGCCGCAGCTGCTGCCGCGGCCGGCGCGGAAGGGGGATTCAGGTTGCCCGGAGCTCACAAATTCTCCGGGTCCTCGTCGAGTGTGGGAGGTGAGGTCGTGGGCGAGGCAAAGCGGTTCTCCCTCTGACAGGTTCGCCAGCTCGGGTTGAGGCAATGCTGGCAGTGCCAGCCTGGCACAGTCGATGGAGGTTTTGAGGCGCCTTGGGACGCGCGGGAGAGATGTCCAGCCCGCAACGGGTTTGTTTCAGTTGCTTTGCTCCCAAGATGGGGGAATGAGCAGAGGGCAGGCAGCAGGGGCCGATGCTGCGGCTTGCTGACATCGCTCCGACTGTGCGGGCCGCCTCCTTGTTTGCTCGTGCTGCCTCTGTTGCTGCTGCGGTTGCTTCAGCCCTCCCTCCGGCGTGCCTCCTTGTTCACTAGAGTTGTAGCAGAGTGGTGCTGCGTGCGCTTTTGCTGCGGTTGCATTGTTGGGGGTGGAATGCAGTTGCGGTGCCGCCGGTGGTGGCGTGTGGCATGCTGTCGTGTCCAGTGGGCCACTCCGGGTGTGGTTCCAACCTCAACTGAGTCTATTGTCCCCTGTGATGGTGGTGGTGGTGGTGGTGGTGGTGGTGGTGGTGGTGGTGGTGGTGGTGGTGGTGGTGGTGGTGGTGGTGGTGGTTGTGGTGGTTGTGGTGGTGCTGATGGTGATGGTGATGCTGATGG